>JAVSCE010006343.1:0-27596 GCA_032199065.1 Smutsia gigantea | reverse complement strand
AGTTAGGGAAATCAATGGGAGGTTAATGAATGGAATGGAATATATGGACTGCAATGGAATATTATGCAAAAGAAGGAAATAGAATGAATTGGAAAGGAATGTGGTGTAATCGAACGGAATGTTATGCGATGAAGTGGAATGTTGATTAATAGGATGAAATTTTAATGAAAGGAATGCAATGTTATGCAACAGAACGGGAATAATGTATTGGAAAGGAATCGAATGTAACAGAACGGAATGGAATATTTTGGAATGCAATGGAATTTTACTGAATGGAATGGAAAGCTGTGGAATGCATTGGAATGTTGAGGAAAGGAATAGAATGTTATGGATTTTAATTGAATGATATGGAATGGAATACAATGCTGTGGAATGGAATGGAATGTTGGGTAAATGGTACGGAATGGAATGGAATTTTGAGGATTTAAATGGAATCTTATGCAATAGAATGAAATAGAATGTTTGAAATGGAATTGAATGTTGTGTAATCGAATGGAATGTTATGGTATGAAGGGGAATGTTGATTAATAGAACTGAATGTTAATGAATGGTATTGAATGTTTTGTAACAGAATTGGAATAAAGTGTTGGAATGGAATAGAAAGTTATTGAATGGAATGGAATGCTGTGGAATGCAAAGGAATCTTCTGGAAAGAATCGAACGTTATGGAATCGAATGGAATATTATGAAATGTAATGCAGTGCTGTGGAATTGAATGGAATGTGGGGAAATGATACGGAATGGAATGGAATTTTGTGGATTGCAATGGAATCTTATGCAATAGAATGAAATGGAATGTTTGAAATGGAATGGAATGTTATGGAAAGGAATGGAATGCCGTGGTAGTGAAAGGAATCTTACAAAATGAAATGGAATTCTGTGGAATGAAAGGAAAGTAGGGGAACGGAATAGAGTGTTGGGAAAGGATTGGAATGGAATGCTGTGGAATACAATTTAATATTGTGAAAAGTAATAGAATGTTGGGGAAAGGATTGGAAGTTTAAAGAAAGGAATGGAATTTGTGGAATGGAATGGCATGGTGTGTAATGGAATGGAATGTTATGGTATGAAGGGGAATGTTGATTAATATAACTGAATTTTAATGAATGATATTGAATGTTTTGTAACAGAATTGGTATAAAGTGTTGTAGTGGAATAGAACGTAATGGAATGGAATGGAATGCTGTGCAATGCAATGGAAAGTAGTGGAAAGGAATCGAACATAGGAGGAAAGCATTGGAAGATCTAGAATGGAATTTTGTGTATTGGAATGGAATCATATGCAATAGAATGAAATAGAATGCTGTGGAATGCAATTGAATGTTGTTGAAGGAAATAGAATGTCAGGGAAAGAAATGGAAGGTTAAGGAGTGGAATGGAATTTGGTGGATTAAAATGGAATCTTATGAAACAGAATGAAATAGAGTGAATTGGAAAGGAATGTTGTGTAATCGAATGGAATGTTCTGCTGTGAAGTGGAATGTTGATTAATAGGACCAAATTTTAATGAATGGAATGGAATTTTATGCAACCGAAAGGGAATAATATGTTGGAATGGAATCGAATGTCATGGAAAGTATTGGAAAGTTTGGAATGCAATGGAAAGTTATGGAATGGAATGGAATACTGAGAATGCAAAGAAGGTTGAGGAAAGAATGGAACGTTATGGAATCGAATGGAATGGTATTAATGTAATGCAGTGTTGTGGAATGGAATGGAATGTGGGGAAATGTTTCGGAATGGAATGGAATTTTGTGGATTGCAATGGAATGTTATGCAATAGAATGAAACAGAATGTTTGAAATCGAATGGGACGCTGTGAAATGGAATGGAATGTTATGCTATGAAATGGAATGTTGATTAATAGAAATGAATATTAAAGAATGGAATGGAATGTTAGGTGAAAGAACGGGAATAATGTGTTTGAATGGAATCGAAATTTATGGAATTTAATGGAATGTGTAATTGAAGGGAATGTTATGGTGAGGAATGCAATGCTCTGGAATGCAATGGAATGTTGTGGAAAGCAATAGAAATTTGGGGAAAGGAATTGAGGGTGAAGTAATGGAATAGAATTTGTGGGATGGAATGGAATATTATGCAATAGAATTGAATGGAATGTTTTAAATGGAAAGGAGTGTTGTGTAATTGAATGGAATGTTATGATATGAAGAGGAATGTTTATTAATAGAAGTAAATTTTAAGGAATGGAATGTTAGGTAATAATCGGAATAACATGATCGAATGGAGTCGAATGTTATATAATCGAAGGCTCTGTTGTGGAATGGAATGGAACGCTGTGGAATAGAATGGAATGTTGTTGAAAGCAATAGTGTGTTGGTACAGGAATGGAAGTTAAAGGAATGGAATGGAATTTTGTGGATTGGAATGGAATTTTATGCAATGGAATGAACTAGAATGTTTGCAATGGAAAGGAATGTTGTGTAATCGAATGTAATGTTATGGTATGAAGTGGAATGTTGATTAATAGAACCGAATTTAAAAGAATGTTATGGACTGTTAGGTAACAGAACAGGAAAAAGGTGTTTGAAAGGAATTCAAAGTTATGGAATGGAATGGAATGATGTGAAAGGCAATGGAAAGAAGTGAAAGGAATAGAATATTGGGGAAAGCATTGGAAGGTCAAGGAATAGAATGGAATTTTGTGGATTGGAATGGAATCCTATGCAAAAGAACGAAATAGAATGGTTGAAATGGAACAGTGCGCTGTGTAATCGAATGGAATATTATGGTATGATTTGGAATGTTAATTAATAGAACCAAATTTTACTGAATCAATGGAATGTTATGTAATAGAACGGGAGTAAACTGTTGGAATGGAATCGAATGTAATAAATTGATTGGAATACTGTGGATTCGAATGGAATGCTGTGGAATAGAATTGAATGTGGGGAAAAGGAATCGAATTTTGGGGAAAGGAAAGTGAGGTTAAGGAATGAAATGGAATTTTGTGATTTGGAATGGAATCTTAGATAATAGAATGAAATCGAATGTTTGAAATGGAATGGAATGTGGTGGAATCTAATGGCATGTTATGGGCTCATGTGGAGTGTAGAGTAGTAGAACCGAATTTTAATGAATGGAATGAAATGTTTTGTAATAGATTGGGAATAATGTGTTATGAATGAGTTGATTGTTATGGAATATTTTGGTATTGAATGGAATGTTATCTAAATTAATGAAATTCTGTGGAATGCAATGGAATGTTGAAAAGAATAGAATGTTGAAGAAAGGAATGGAAGGTTATGGAATGAAATGGAATTTTGTGGACTGGGATGGAATGTTATACAATAGAATGAAATAGAATGTTCTAAGAAGAATGGAAGATTGTGAAATGGAATTGAATGTTATGGTATGAAGTGGAATGTTGATTAATGAAACCGAATTTAAAGAAAGTTATGGAATGTTAGGTAACAGAACAGGAATAAGGTGTTTGAAAGGAATTCAAAGTTATGGAATGGAATGGAATGTTACGGAATGGAATGGAAGGATGTGAAAGGCAATGGAAAGTAGTGAAAGGAATAGAACATTGGGGAAAGCATTGGAAGGTCATGGAATAGAATGAAATTTTGTGGATTGGAATGAAATCATATGCAATAGAACGAAATAAAATGGTTGAAATGGAATGGTGTTCTGTGTAATCAAATGGAATGTTATGGTATGAATTGGAATGTTAATTAATAGAACCAAATTTTACTGAATCAATGGAATGTTATGTAATTGAACGGGAGTAATCTGTTGGAATGGAATCGAAAGTAAGGAATGGAATGGAATATCGTGGATTTGAATGGAATGCTGTGGAATGGAATTGAAGGTGGGGAAAGGAATAGAATTTTGGGGAAAGGAATCGGAGGTTAAGGAATGAAATGGAATTTTGTGGTTTGGGATGGAATCTTATGCAATAGAATGAAATAGAATGTTTGAAACGGAATGGAATTTCGTGTAAACTAGTGGCATGTTATGGGCTGATATAGAATGATGAGCAGTAGAACCGAATTTTAATGAATGGAATAGAATGTTATTGAACAGATTGGGAATAATATGTTGGGAATAATATGTTGGGAATGAATTGAATGTTATGGAATTGTATGGACTGTTGTGGAATTGAATGTAATGTTATATAATGGAATGTCATTCTGTGGAATGCAACGGAATGTTGTAGAATAGAATAGAACATTGAGGAAAGGAATGGAAGGTTATGGAATGAAATGAATTTTGTGGACTTGAATGGAATGTTATGCAATAGAATGTTTTAAGAGGAATGGAATATTTTGAAATGGAATTGAACGTATAGTATGAAGTGGAATGTTGATTAATGGAACCGAATTTTGAAGAATGGAAAGGAATGTTAGGTAACAGAACGTGATTAATATTTTGGAATAGAATTGAATGTTATGGAATGAAATGGAATGTTGTGGAATTGAATGGAATGTTATGGAATAGAATCGAATGATGGGGAATGCAATGGAATGTTAAGGGAAGGAATAGAATGTTAGGGAAATCAATGGGAGGATAATGAATGGAATGGAATATTTGGATTGCAATGGAATCTTATGAAAAAGAAGAAAATAGAATGAATTGGAAAGAAATGTGGTGTAAATGAATGGAATGTTATGCTCTGAAGTGGAATGTTGATCATTAGGATGAAATTTTAATGAATGGAATGCAATGTTATGCAACAGAACGGGAATAATGTGTTGTAAAGGAATCGATTGTAACGGAATGGAATAGAATATTTTGGAATGCAATGGGATGTTACTGAATGGAATGGAATGCTGTGGAATGCAATGGAATGTTGTGGAAGGGAATAGAATGTTAGGGAAAGCAATGGAAGGTTAAGGAATGGAATTGAATTCTGTGGATTGGAATGAAATCTTATGAAACAGAATGAAATAGAATGAATTGGAAAGGAACGTTGTGTAATCGAATGGAATGTTATGCTATGAAGTGGAATGTTGATTAATAGGACCAAATTTTAAAGGAATGGAATGGAATTTTATGCGACAGTAAGGGAATAATATGTTGGAATGGAACCGAATGTCTTGGAATGTAATGGAAAGTTTTGGAATGCAATGGAAAGTTATGGAACGGAAAGGAATACTGAGGAATGCAAAGGAATGTTGAGGAAAGGAAGATAACGTCATGGAATCGAATGGAATGTTATGGAATGGAATGCAGTGTGGTGGAATGGAAAGGAAGGTGGGGAAATGTTACAGAATGAAAAGGAATTTTGTCTATTGCAATGGAATCTTATGCAATAATATGAAATAGAATGTTTGAAATGGAATGGGATGCTGTGAAATGGAATGGAATATTATGCTATGAATTGGAATGTTGATTAATAGAACTGAATATTAAGGAATGGAATGGAATGTTAGGTGAAAGAACGGGAATAATGTGTTTGAATGGAATCGGAAGATATGGAATGGAATGGAATGTGGAATTGAAGGTAATGTTATGGAAAGGAATGTAATGGTCTGGAATGCAATGGAATGTTGTGGAAAGCAATAGAAATTTGGGGAAAGGAATGTAGGGTGAAAGAATGGATTAGAATTTTGTGGAATGAAATGGAATGTTAGGCAATAGAATTGAATAGAATGTTTCAAATGGAAAGTAGTGTTGTGTAATGGAATGGAATATTATGGTATGAAGTGGAACGTTGATTAATAGAACCAAATTTCAAGGAATGGAATGGAATATTATGTAACAGAATCGGAATCATGTGCTTGAATAGAATCAGTGTTATGCAATTGCATTGAATGTTGTGGAATTGAATGGAACTTAATGAATGGAATGGAATGCTGTGGAATTCAATAGCATGATTTGGAAAGGAATAGAAAGCACGGATATAATGGGAGATTAAGGAATGGAATTGAAATTTGTGGACCGGGATTGAATCTTATGCAACAGAATGAAATAGAATAATTGAAATGGAATGGAATGTTGTGTAATCAAATAGAATGTTATGCTATGAACGGGAATGCAGATTAATAGAACCGAAATTTAATGAAAGGTATTGAATATTTTGTAAAAAAAAAAAAAAAAAGTGTTGGAATGGAATAGAATGTTATTGAATGGAATGGACTGCTATGGATTGCAAAGGAAGGTAGTGGAAAGGAAGAGAACAGTGGGGAACGCATTGGAAGGTCAAGGAATAGAATGGAATTTTGTGGATTGGAATGGAATCTTATGCAACAGAATGAAATAGAATGAATTGGAAAGGAATGTTGCGTAATCGAAAGGAATGTTATGCTATGAAGTGGAATGTTCATTAAGAGGACAAAATTTGAATGAATGGAATGGTATATTATGCAACAGAATGGGAATAATGTGTTGGAATATAGTCGTATATTATGGAATGAAATGGAATGTTTTGGAATACAATGGAATGTTAGGGAAAGGAAGGGAATGTTGTGGAATACAATTTTGTGTTGGGGAAAGGAATGAAATGTTAAGGAATGGAATGGAATTTTTTAGATTGGAATGGAATCTTATGCAGTAGAATCAATTGAATAGAACGTTGTGTATTCGAATGGAATGTAATGGTATGAAGGGGAATGTTGATCAATAGAACAGAATTTTAATGAACGGTATTGATTGCTTTCTAAGTGGATAGGAATAATGTGTTGCAATTGAATGGAATGCTATGGAATGGACCAGAACGTGGTGGAAATGAATGGAATATTACGGAATGGATTACAATGCTGTGCATTGCAATGGAATTTTGTGGAAAGGAATAGAATGTAGGGTAAAGGAATGGAAGTTTAAGGAATAGAAAGGAATTTTGTGGATTGGAATGCAATCTTATGTAATAGAATGAAATAAAATAATCGAAATGGAAAGGAATGTTGTGTAATCAAATGGCATTTTATGGTATGAAGGGGATTGCTGATTAGTCGAAAGGAATTTTAATGAATTTAATGGAATGTTAGGTTACAGAACGGGAAAAATGTGTTTGGCTGGATACAAATATTACGGAATGGAATTGAATGTTCTGGTATTGAATGCAATGTTAAGGAATGTAATGGAATGCTGTGGAATGCAATTTAATGTAGTGGAAAGGAATAGAGCATTGGGGAAAGGAATGGAAGTTTAAGGAGTGGAATGGAACTTTGTGGATTGCAATGGAATAGTATGCAGTAGAAGGAATAAGAGTGTTTCAAATGGAATGGAATGTTGTGTTATCGCACCGAATATTATGGTATGAAGGGAAATGTTGAATAATAGAACAGAATTTTAATGAATGGAACGGAATGTTTTGTAACAGAACGGGAATAACGTGTTGGAAGTGAATCAAATATTAGAGAATGGAATAGAATGTTGTGGAACTGAACGGAATGTTCTGGAATGGAAGGTAACGCGGTCGAATACAATGGAATGTTGTGGAAAGGAAGAGACTGTTGGCTAAAGGAATGGAAGTTTCAGGAATGGAATACAATTTTTTGGATTGGAATGGAATCTTATGCAACAGAATGAAATAAATTTTTGAATTGGAAAGGAAAGTTGTGTAATCGAATGGAATTTTATGCTATGAGGTGGAATGTTGATTAATAGAACCAAATTTAAGAAATGGAATAGAATGTTATGCAACACAACGGTATAATGTGTTGGAATGGAATCGAATGTTATGGAATGGAATGGAGTGGAATGCTGTGGAATGCAATGGAATGTTGCAGAATGGAATGATATGATAAGGAAAGGAATGGAATTTTGTGGATTGGAATGGAATCTTATGCAATAGATTGAAATAGAATGTTTGAAATGCAATGGAATGTTCTGTAATCGAAAGGAATGTAATGGGATTAAGTGGAATGTTTATTAACAGAAATGAATTATAATGAATGGAACGGAATCTTATTTAACAGAACGAGAATAAAGTTTTCGTATGGAATTAAGTGTTATGGAATGGAATGGAATGATGTGGAATTGAATGGAATGCTATGGACAAGAATGGAATGCAATGAAATGTTGTGGAAAGCAATAGAAACTTGGAGAATTAATGGAGGGTGAAAAAATTGAAAGGAATTTTATGAATTTGAATGGAATCTTATGCAATGGAATGAGATATAATGTTTTCAATTAAATGGTATGTTGTGTAATCAAATGGAATGTTATGGTATGAAGTGGAATGTTGACTAATAGAACCGAATTACAAGGAATGGAATGGAATGTTATGTAACAGAATGGGAATAATGTGTTTGAATGAATCAGTGTTATGCAATTGAATTGAATGTTGTGGAATTGAATGGAATCTTAAGGAGTGGAATGGAATGCTGTGTAAATCAAGGGCATATTGTGGAAAGGAATAGAAAGCACGGAAAGGAATGGGAGGTTAAGGAATGGAATATAATTTTGTGGACCGGAATGGAATCTTATGCAACAGAATCAAATAGAATAATTGAAATGGAATGGAATGTTGTGTAATCAAATAGAATGTTATGCTATGAAGGGGAATGTAGATTAATAGAACCGAATTTTAATGAAAGGTATTGAATGTTTTGTAACAGAATTGAAATAACGTGTTGGAATGGAATAGAATGTTAGGGAATGGAATGGACTGCTATGGATTGCAGGGGAAAGTAGTGGAAAGGAAGAGAATATTGGGGAAAGCATTTGAAGGTCAAGGAAAAGAATGGAATTTTGTTGATTGGAATGGAATCTTATGCAACAGAATGAAATAGAATGAATTGGAAAGGAATGTTGTGTAATAGAATTGAAAGTTATGCTATGAAGGGGAATACTGATGAATAGAACCGAATTTTAATGAATGTTATCGATGTTTTGTAGCAGAACGGAATAATGTTTTGGGAATGAATTGTATGGAATGGATAGGAATGGAATGTTGTGGAATTGAATGGAATGTTGGGAAAGAATGGAAGTTTAAGGAATGGAATGGAATTTTTTGGATTGGAATGGAATCTTATGCATCACAGTGAAATAGAATGAATTGGAAAGGAATGTTGCGTAATCAAATGGAATGTTATGCTATGAAGAGGAATGTTCATTAAGAAGACAAAATTTATTGAATGGAATGTAATATTTGCAACAGAAGGGCAATAATGTGTTGGAATAAAATCGAACGTTATGGAATGGACTGAAATGATTTGGAGTGCAATGGAATGTTGCCGAAAGGAAAAGAATGTTGCTGAAAGGAATGAAATTTTAAGAAATGCAATGGAATTATTTGGATTGGAATTTAATCTTATGCAATACAATAAAGTAGAATGATTTAAACGGAATGGAATGTTGTATAATCGATTTGAATGTTACAGTACGAAGTGCAATGTTGATTAATAGAAGTGAATTTTGAAGAATGGTATGGAATGTTTTGTAAAGGAATTGGAATTATGTTTTGGAATGGAATCAAATTGAATGGAAAGGAATGGAATGAAAGGTTGTGGAATTGAGTGGAATGTAATGGAATTGAATGGAATGCTGTGGAATGCAATGGAATGTACTGGACAGGAATAGAAAGTGGGGGAACGCAATGTAAGGTTCAGTAATGCAATGGAATTTCGTGGATTGGAATAGAATCTGATGCAATAGAATGAAATACAGTATTTGAAATAGAATAGAATGCTGCATATTAGATTGGAATGTTATGCTATGAAGTAGAATGTTGTGGAATTGAATGGAATGTTGTGGACAGGAATGGAATGCTGTGGAATGCAATAGAATGTTGTGGAAAGCAATAGAAAGCTGGGGAAAGGAATGGACGTTGAAGGAATGGAAAGGGATTTTGTGGATTGGAAGGGAACCTTATGCAATGGTATGAGATTCAATGTTTGCAATTGAAAGGGATGTTGTGTAATCAAAAGGAATGCTATGGTATGAAGTGGAATGCACATTAATAGAACCAAATTTAAAGAATGGAATGGAATGTTATGTAACAGAATGGGATCAATGTGTTTGAATTTAATCAATTTTATGTAATGGAATTGAGGGTTTTGGAATTGAATGGAACATTAAGGAATGATATTGAGTGCTGTTGAATGCAGTGTCATGTTGTGGAAAGGAATAGAACTTTAGGGAAAGGAATGGAAACTAAAGGAATGGAATGGAGATTTTGGGTTGGATTTGAATCCTATGCAGTGGAATGAGATACAATGTTTGCAATTGAATGGGATGTTGTGTAATCGAATGAATGCAATGCAATGAAGTGGAATGTTGATTAATAGAAAGATTTAAAATGAATGGAATGGAATGTTAGGTAACAGAACTGGAATAATGTGTTGGAGTGGAATCGAATTTTATGGAATGGAATGGAATGTTGTGGAACTGAATTGAATGTTGTGGTATAGAATGGAATGATGTAGAATGAAATGGAATGTAGTGGAAAGGAATAGAATGTTGGGGAATGGAATGGAATGGAATGCTGTGGAATGCACTGGCATTTTGGGGAAAGTCATAGAACGTTGGGAAAGGAATGGGATGTTAAGGAATGGAATGGAATTTTGTGGATTGGAATGGAATCCTGTGTAGTAGAACGAAATAGAGTGGTTAAAATGGAATGGTGTTCTGTGTAATCGAATGGAATATTATGATATGAAATGGAATGTTAACAGAACAAATTTTACTGAATCAAGGGAATGTTATGTAATAGTAAGGGAATAATGTCTTTGAAGGGAATTGAATGTTAAGTAATGGAATGGAATGTAGGGGAACGGAATAGACAGTTGGAGAAAGGAATTGAAGGGTATGGAAAGGAATTGGAATTTTGTGGGCTGGAATGGAAACTTATGCAACCTAATGAAGTAGAATGTTTGAAATGGAATGGAATGTTGTTTGTTCGAATAGAATTTTATGTTAAGAAGTTGAATGTAGATTAATAGAATCGAATTTTAATGATTGGAATGGAATGTTAAGTAACAGATAGGGAATAATGTGTTCAAATGCAATGGAATGTAGTGCAATGTTGTGGAATTGAATGGAATGTGAAGGAATGGAATGGATGCTGTGGAATGCAATGGAATGTAGTGTAAACAATAGAATGTTCGCAAAGGAATGGACGTTAAAGTAATGGAATTGAATTTTGTGAATAGGAATGGAATCTAATGGAATTGAATGAAATAGAAAGTTTTAAATGGACTGGAATGTTGTATCATCGAATGGAATGTTATGTTATGAAGTGCAATGTTGATTAATAGAACCGAATTTTGAAGAATGGTATTTAATATTTTTTAAAAGAATGGGAATGATGTGTTGGAATTGAATCGAATGGAATGGAAAGGAATGGAATGATTTGCATTGCAATGGAATATTGTGGAATGCAATGGAATGTAGTGGAAAAAAGTAGTACGTTAGGGAAAGCAATGGGACGTTTAGGAGAGGATTGGTATTTTGTGGATTCGAATGGAATCTTATGCAATAGAATGAAAAACAGCATTTGAAATTCTATAGAATGTTGTATATTCGATGGGAATTTTGTGGTATGAAGTAGAATGTTCCTTAATAGAAGTGAATTTTAATGAATGGAATGGAATATTATGTAACAGATCGAGAATAATGTTTTTGAAGGAAATTGAATGTTATGTAATGGAGTGGAATGCTGTGGAATGCAGTGTCATGTTGTGGAAAGGAATAGAACGTTGGGTAAAGGAATGGAATTTTAAGAAATGCAATGGAATTTTGTGCGGAGGATTGGAATCTTATGCAATGGAATGAGATACAATGTTTGCAATTGAATGGGATGTTGTGTAATCGAATGAATGCTATGCTATGAAGTGGAATGTTGATTAATAGAAAAGAATTTCAATGAATGGAATGGAATGTTAGGTAACAGAATGGCAATAATTTTTGGAATGGAATCAAGTGTTATGGGATTAATGGAGGGTTGTGGATTTGAATGGAATGTTATGCAACGGAATGGAATGATGTGAAATGCAATGGAAAGTAGTGGAAAGTAATAGAATGTTGGGGAAAGGAATGGAATTGAATGCTGTCGAAGGCAATGGAATGTTGTTAAAAGGTATAGAATGTTGGAGAAAAGAATGGAGGTTAAGTATGTAATGGAATTTTGATAATTAGAACGGAATTTATGCAACAGAATGTAATAGAATGAATTGGAAAGGAATTCTGTGTAATCAAATGGAAAGTGAATCTATGAACCTCAATAATGATTAATAGAACCGAATTTTAATGAATGGTATTGAATGTTTGTACCAGAAGAGAATGATGTGTTGGGAATGAATTGTATGTAATGTAATGGAATGGACTGTTGTGGAATTAAATGGAATGTTGGGAAAGGAATGAAAGTTTAAGGAATGGAATGGAACTTTTTGTATTTTAATGGAATCTTATGCAACAGAATGAAATGGAATGAATTGGAAAGGAAGGTTGGATAATCGTATTGAAAGTTATGCTGTGACGTGGAAAGTTCGTTAAGAGGACAAAAAAATTTTAATGAGTGGAATGGAATGTTTGCAGCAGAACAGCAATAATGTGTTGGAATGAAATCGAATGTTATGGAACGGAATGGAGCACTTTGGAATGTAATGGAATGTTGCGGAAGAGAACAGAATGTTACTGAAAAGAATGAAATGTTGAATAATGCAATGGAATTATTTGGATTGGAATGGAATCTTATGCAATAGAATAAAATAGAATGATATAAATGGAATGGAATGTTGTGTAATCAAATTTAATGTTATGGTATGAAGTGGAATGTAGATTAATAAAACCGAATTTTAATTAATGGAATGAAATATGTGGTTACAGAAATTGAATAATGTGTTTCAAAGGAAACAAATGTTATGGAATGGAATTGAATGTTGGGGAATTGCATGGAAAGTTAAGGAATGGAGTGGAATGCTGTTGGAAAGCAATGGATTGTTGTGGAAAGGAATAGAAAATTGATGAACGGAATGGAAGGATAAGGAATTTAATGGAATTTTGTAAATTGGAATGGAGTCCTATGCAATAGAATGAAAAAGAGTGCTTGAAATGGTATGGAATGTTGTGTAATCGAGTGTAATATTATGGTATAAGATGGAATGTTGATTAATAGAAGAGAATTTTAATGCATGGAATGGGATTTTGAGTAACAGAATGACAATAATGTGTTTATCATGGATTTGAACGTTATGGATTGGAATGGAATGTAGTGGAATTGAATGGAATTTTATATACAGGAATGGAATGCTGTGGAATGCAATGGATTGTTGTGGAAAGTAATAGAAATTTGGGGAAAAGAATAGAGGTTGAAGGAACGGAATGGAATTTTGTGGATTGGAATGGAATGTTATGCACTGGAATGAAATAGTATGTTTTAAATGGAATGGAATGTTGTGTAATGGAATGGAATATTATGGTATTAAGTGTAATGTGAATTAACAGACCCCAATTGTGAATAATGGAATGGAATGTAAAGTAATAATCAGAATATAGTGTACGAGTGGAGTCGAATATTATGGAATGGAATGCTATGTTGTGGAATGGAAAGTTGTGGAATGGAATTGAATGTTGGGGATAAGAAAGAGTGTTGGAACAGGAATGGAAGGTAAAGGGATGGAATGGAATTTTGTGGTTTGGAACGGAATCTTATGGAAGGGGATGAAATAGAATGTTTGAAATGGACTGGAATGTTGTATAATCGAATGGAATATTATGGCATAAAGTGGAATGTAGTGTAGTAGCACCGAATTTTAATGAATTGAATGGAATCTTATGTAACAGAATGGGAATAATGTGTTGGGAAGAGTTCAATGTTATGAAATGGAAACTAATGTTGTGGAATGAAAGGGAATTCAATGGAATGCAATGGAATGTTGTGGACATGAATAGAATGTTGAGGAAAGGAATGGAACGTTAAGGAATGAAATGGAATCCTGTGGACTGGAACGGAATGTTATGCAATAGAATGAAATAGAATGTTTTAAGAAGAATAGAATGTTGTGTGAGGGAATTTAATGTTATGGTATGAAGTGGAATGTTGATTAATAGAACCGAATTTTGAAGAATGGAATGGACTGTTAGTTAATAATCAGTATAACGTGTTTGAATGGAGTCAAATATTATGGAATGGAATACTATATTGTGGAATGGAATGCTGTGAAATGTAATGGAATGTTGCGGAAGGAATTAGAGTGTTGGGAAAGGAATGGATGTCAAAGAAATGGAGTGGAATTTTGTGGATTGTAATGGAATCTTATGGAATGGAACGAAATAGAATGTTTGAAATGGACTGGAATGTTGTATAATCAAATGGAATGTCATGGTATGAAGTGCAATGTTGATTAACAGAACCGAATTTTGACGAATGGTATGGAATATTTTGTAAAAGAATGGGAATGATGTGCTTGAATGGAATCGAATGGAATGGAATGATTTGGAATACAGTGGAATGTAGAGGAAAAAAGAAGAACGTTAAGGAATGCAATAGGACGTTTAGGAGTGGAATGGAATTTCGTGGATTAAAATGGAATCTTACACAATAGAATCAAATACAGTTTGGAAATTCAATAGAATGTTGTATATTTGATTCGAATTTTGTGGTATGAAGTAGAATGTTGCATAATAGAAATTAATTTTAATGAATGGAATGGAATATTATGTAACAGATCGAGAAAAATGTTTTTGAAGGGAAACAAATGTTATGGAACAGAATGGAGTGCTGTGGAATGCAGTGTCATGTTGTGGAAAGGAATAGAACATTGGGGAAAAGAAAGGAATTTTAAGGAATGCAATGGAATATTGTGGGTTGCATTGGAATCTTATGCATTGGAAAGAGATACAATGTTTGCAATGGAATGTGATGTGTAATCGAATGAACGGTATGCTATGAAGTGGAATGTTGATTAAAAGAAAAGAATTTCAATGAATGGAATGGAATGTTAGGTAACAGATGGGCAATAATTTGTTAGAATGGAATTGAATGTTATAAAATGTAGTGGAGTGTTGTGGAATTCAACACAATGTTATGCAATGGAATGGAATGATGTGAAATGCAATGGAAAGTAGTGGAAACTAATAGAATGTTGGGGAAGGGAATGGAGTTGCATGCTGTCGAATGCAATGGAATGTTGTTAAAAGGAATAGAATGTTGGAGAACGGAATGGAGGTTAAGTATGGAATGGAATTTTGTTAATTAGAACGGAATCTTATGCAACAGAATGAAATAGAATGAATTGGAAAGGAACGTTATGTAATCGAATGGAAATTTATGCTATGAAGGGCAGTTTTGATTAATAGAACCGAATTTTAATGAATGGTATTGAATGTTTTGTAGCAGACGAGAAAAATGTGTTGGGAATGAATTCTATGTAATGGAATGGAATCGACTGTTGTGGAATTGAATGGAATGTGGGGAATGGAATAGATGTTGAAGGAATGGAATGGAATTTTTTGGATTTGAATGGAATATTATTCAACAGAATGAAATAGAATGAATTGGAAAGGAATGTTGTGTAACCGAATAAAATATTATGCTATGAAGTGGAATGTTCATTAAGAGGACCAAATTTTAATGAATGGAATGGAATGTTTTAACAGAAGGGCAATAATGTGTTGTAATGAAATCAAATGTTATGGAATGGGAAGGAATGCTTTGGAATGCAATGGAATGTTGCAGAAAGGAACAGAATGTTGCTGAAAGGAATGAAATGTTAAGGAATGCATTGAAATTATTTGGATGGTAATGGAATCTTATGCAATAGAATAAAATAGAATGATTGAAATGGAATGGAATGTTGTGTAATCAAATGGAATGTTATGGTATGAAGTGGAATATAGATTAATCGAACTGAATTTTAATGAATGGAATGGCATATCAGGTTACAGAAAGCGTATAATTTGTTTCAGAAGAAACAAATGGAATGGAATGGGACTGAATGTTGTGGAATTGCATGGAAAGTTAAGGAAAGGAATGGAATGCTGTTGAATGCAATGGAATGATGTAGAAAGGAATAGAATGTTATGGAATAATGTGTTTGAATGGGATCGAATTTAATGCAATGAGACGCAATGTTTTGGAATGCAATGGAAAGTTAAGGAATGGAATGGAATTCTGTGGAATGCATTGGAATGTTGCAGAAAGGAATAGAATGTTATGGAATTAAGTGGAATGTTATGGAATGGAATGCAATGCTGTGGATTTGAATGGAATGTTTGGGAAAGGTTATGGAATGGAATGGAATTTTGTGGATTGGAATGGAATCTTATGCCGAAGAATGAAATAGAATGTTTGAAATGGAAACGGATGCTGTGACATAGAATGGAATATTATGGTATCAATTGGAATGTTGATTTATAGAACTGAATATTAAAGAATGGAATGGAATGTTAGGTGAAAGAACAGGAATAATATGGTTGAATGGGATTAAAAGTTATGGAATGGAATGGAATGTGTTGGAATAGAATGCAATGTTATGCAATGGAATAGAATGCTGCGGAATGCAATGGAATGTTGTGGAAGGGAATACAATATTGGGGAAAGGAATGGAAGGTTAAGGAATGGAATGGAATTTTGTGGATTGGAATGCAATCTTATGCAATAGAATGAAATAGAATGTTTCAAATGAAATGGAATGCTTTGTAATCAAATAAATGTTATGTTATGAAGATGAATGTTGATTAATAGGACAGACTTTTAATGAATAGAATGTAAGTTATGTAACAGTACGGGAATAATATGATGAATGGAATCAAATGTTATGGAATGTAATCGAATGTTGGGAACTGAATGGAATGTTATGGAATGGAAGGGAATGCGGTGTAAATCAATGGGATGTTCTGGAAAGGAATAGAATGTTGGAGAAAGGAATGGAGGTTAAGTATAGAATGGAATTATGTGGATTAGAATGGAATCTTATGCAACAGAATGACCTAGAATGAATTGGAAAGGAGTGTTGTGTAATCGAATGGAACGTTATGCTATGAAGGGGAATTTTGATTAATAGAACCGAATTTTAATGAACGGTATCGAATGTTTTGTAGCAGAACGAGAATAATGTGTTGGAAATGAATTGTATGTAATGGAATGGAATGGAATGTTGTGGAGTTGAATGGAATATAGGGAAAAGAATGGAAGTTTAAGGAATGGAATGGAATATTTTGGATTGGAATGGAATCTTATGCATCTCAATGAAATAGAATGAATTGTGAAGGAATGTTGCATAATCGAATGGAATGTTATGCTATGAAGTGGAATGTTCATTAAGAGGACAAAATTTTAATGAATGGAATGGAATGTTTGCAACAGAAGGGCAAGAATGTGTTGGAATGAAATAAAACGTTATGGAATGGAATGGAATGCTTTGGATTGCAATGGAATGCTGCGGAAAGGAACAGAATGTTGCTGAAAGAATGAAATGTTAAGGAATGCAATGGAATCATTTGGATTGGAATGGAATCTTAGGCTATAGAATAAAATAAAATGATTGAAATGGAATGGAATGTTGTATAATCGAATTGAATGTTACGGCATGTAGTGCAATGTTGATTAATAGAACTAAATTTTGAAAAATGGTATGGAAAGCTTTGTAAAGGAATTGGAATTATGTGTTGTAATGGAATCAAATGGAATGGAAAGGAATGGAATGTTTTGGAATGGAATGGATGGTTATGGAATTGAGTGGAATGGAATGGAATGGAATAGAATGCTGTGGAATGCAATGGAATGTTCTGGATAGGAATAGAATGCAAGGGAAAGCAACGTAAGGTGAAGAAATGTAATGGAATTTCGTGGATTGGAGTGAAATCTGATGCAATAGAATGAAATAGAGTTGTTGAAATAGAATAGAATGCTGTATATTAGATTGGAATGTTATGTTGTGAAGTGGAATGTTGTGGAATTGAATGGAATGTTGTGGACAGGAATGGAATGCTGTGGAATGCAATAGAATGTTGTGGAAAACTATAGAAAGCAGGGGAAAGGAAGGGACGTTGAAGGAATGGAAAGGAATTTTGTGGATTGGAAGGGAATCTTATGTAATGGAATGATATTCAATGTTTGCAATTGAAAGGGATGTTGTGTATTCAAATGGAATGTTATGGTATGAAGTCTAATGCACATTAATAGAACCGAATTTCAAAGAATGAAATGGAATGTTAGGTAACAGAATGGGAATAATGTTTTTGAATGGAATCAACTGTATGCAATGGAATTGAAGGTTTTGGAATTGAATCGAACTTTAAGAAATGGAATTTTGTGCTGTGGAATGCAGTGTCATGTTGTGGAAAGGAATAGAACTTAGGGGAAAGCAATGAAAGCTAAAGGAATGGAATGGAATTATGTGGGTTGGATTGGAATCCTATGCAGTGGAATGATATACAATGTTTGTAATTGAATGGGATGTTGTGTAATCGAATGAATGCAATGCAATGAAGTGGAATGTTGATTAATAGAAAAGAATTTTAATGAATGGAATGGAACGTTATTTAACAGAACTGGAATAATGTGTTGGAGTGGAATCGAATGTTATGGAATGTAATGGAATGTTGTTGAACAGAATTGAATGTTGTGGAAAAGAATGGAATGATGTAGAATGCAATGCCGTGTAGTGGAAAGGAATAGAAGTATGGGGAAAGGAATGGAATGGAATGCTGTGGAATGCACTGGCATGTTGTGGAATGTAATGAAACGTTGGGGAAAGGAATGGGAGGTTAAGGAATGGAATGGAATTTTGTGGATTGGAATGGAATCCTGTGCAGTAGAACGAAATAGAGAGGTTGAAATGGAATGGTGTTCTGTGTAATCGAATGGAATATTATGATATGGAATGGAATGTTTATAGAACAAATTTTACTGAATCAAGGGAATGTTATGTAATAAAAGGTAATAATGTCTTGGAATGGAATAGAATATTAGGGAATGGAATGGAATGTAGGGGAACGGAATAGACAGTTTGAGAAAGGAATTGAAGGGTAAGGAATGGAATTGGAATTTTGTGGACAGGAATGGAAAGTTATGCAACATAATGAAGTAGAATGTTTGAAATGGTATGGAATGTTGTTTATTCGAATGGAATTTTATGGTATGAAGTTGAATATAGATTAATAGAATCGAATTTTAATGAATGGAATGGAAAGTTATGTAACAGAAAGGGAATAATGTGTTCGAAATCAATGGAATGTTATGGCATGTTGTAGAATAAATGGAATGTGAAGGAATGGAATGAATGCTGTGGAATGCAATGGAATGTAGTGTAAAGGAATAGAATGTTGGTAAAGGAATGGACGCTAAAGGAATGGAATGGAATTTTCTGAATAGGAATGGAATCGTATGGGATGGAATGAAATAGAATGTTTTAAATGGACGGGAATGTTGTATAATCGAATGGAATGTTATGGTATGAAGTGCAAGGTTGATTAACAGAACCGAATTTTGAAGAATGGTATGGAATGTTTGTAAAAGAATGGGAATGATGTGTTTGGAATGTAATCGAATGGAATGGAAAGGAATGAAATGATTTGGAATGCAATGGAATATTGTGGAATGCAGTGGAATGTAGTGGAAAAAAGTAGAACGTTAGGGAAAGCAATGGGACGTTTAGGAGTTGAATGGAATTTTGTGGATTGGAATGGATTCTTATGCAATAGAATGAAATATAGCTTTGCAAATTCAAAAGAATGTCATATATTCGATTGGAATTTTGTGGTATGAAGTAGAATGTTGCTTAATAGAAGTGAATTGTAATGAATGGAATGGAATATTATGTAACAGATCGAGAATAATGTTTTTTAAGGAAATCGAATGTTATGGAACAGAGTGGAATGCTGTGGAATGCAGTGTCATGTTATAGAAAGGAATAGAACGTTGGAGAAAGGAATGGAATTTTAAGGAATGCTATGGAATTTTGTGGGTTGGGTTGGAATCTTATGCAATGGAAGGAGATACAATGTTTGCAGTTGAATGGGATGTTGTGTAAACGAATGAATGCTATGCTATGAAGTGGAATGTTGATTAATAGAAAAGAATTTCAACGAATGGAATGGAATGTTAGGTAACAGAGTGGCAATAATTTGTTGGAATGGAATCAAATGTTTTGGAATGTAGTGGAGTGGTGTCGTATTGAATGGAATGTTATGCAATGGAATGGAATGATGTGAAATGCAATGGAAAGTAGTGGAAAGTAATAGAATGTTGGGGAAAGGAATGCAATTGAATGCTGTCGATGGCAATGGAATGTTATTAAAAGGAATAGAATGTTGGAGAAAGGAATGGAGGTTAACAATGGAATGGAATTTTGCTAATTAGAACGGAATCTTATGCAACAGAATGAAATAGAATGTATTGGAAAGGAATACTGTGTAATCGAACGGAAAGTGATGCTATGAAGCTCAATTTTGCTTAATAGAACCGAATTTTAATGAACGGTATCGAATGTTTTGTAGCAGAATGAGAACAATGTGTTGGGGATGAATTGTATGTAATGGAATGGAATGGACTGTTGTGGAATTGAATGGAATGTTGGGAAAGGAATGGAAGTTTAAGGAATGGAATGGAATTTTTTTGTATTGTAATGGAATCTAATGCAACAGAATGAAATAGAATGTGTGAATGGAATGGGATGCTGTAGAGTGGAATGTTCGTTAAGAGGACAACATTTTAATGAGTGGAATGGAATGTTTACAACAGAACGGCAATAATGTGTTGGAATGAAATCGAATGTTACGGAACGGAATGGAACACTTTAGAATGCAATGGAATGTTGCGGAAGGGAGCAGAATGTTGCTGAAAGGAATGAAATGTTAAGAAATGCAATGGAATTATTTTGATTGGAATGGAATCTTATGCAAAAGAATAAAATAGAATGATTGAAATGTAATGGAATGTTGTGTAATCAAATGGAATGTTATGGTATGAAGTGGAAGGTAGATTAGTAGAAACGAATTTTCACTAATGGAATGGAGTATGAGGTTACAGAAAGGGAATAATGTGTTTCAATGGAAACAAATGGAATGGAATGGAATGGAATGTTGGGGAATTGCATGGAAAGTTAAGGAATGGAATGGAATGCTGTTGAATGCAATGGAATGTTGTGGAAAGGAATAGAACATTTCTGAACGGAATGCAAGGTTAAGAAATTTAATGGAATTTTGTAAATTTGAATGGGTTCCTAATTAATAGAATGAAAAAAAGTGTTTGAAATTAAATGGAATGTTGTGTAATTTGATTAATAGAAGAGAATTTTAATGAATGGAATGGAATGTTGAGTAACAGAATGAGAATAATGTGTTGTCATGGAATTGAATGTTATTGAATGGATTTAATGTAGTGGAATTGAATGGAATGTTATATACAGGAAGGGAATGCGGTGGAATCCAAAGGAGTATTTTGGAAAGTAATAGAAATTTGGGAAAAAGAATAGAAGTTGAAGGAATGGAATGGAAATCTGTGGAGTGCAATGGAATGTTGTGAAAAGTAATAGAATTTTATGGAATAAAGTGGAATGTTATTGAATGGAATGCAATGCTGTGGATTTGAATGGAATGTTGGGGAAAGATGACGGAATGGAATGCAATTTTGTGGATTGGAATGGAATCTCATGCAGTAGAATGAAATAGAATGTTTGAAATGTAATGGGATGCTGTGAAATGGAATGGAATATTATGGTATGAAGTGGAATGTTGATTAATTGAACTGATTATTAAAGAATTGAATGTAATATTAGGTGAAAGAACGGGAATAATGTGTTTGAATGGAATCGAAAGTTTTGGAAAGGAGTGGAATGTGTTGGAATAGAACGTAATGTTATGGTATGGAATAGAATGCTGTGTAATGCAACTGGATGTTGTGGAAAGGAATAGAATGTTCAGGATGGGATGGAATGGAATGCTGTGGAATGCAATGAAACTCTGTGGAAAGGAATAGATATTGGGAAAAGGAATGAAAGTTTAAGGAATGGAACGGAATTTTTGGATTGAAATGGAATCATACGCAACAGAATGAAATAGAATGACTAGGAAAGGAATGTTGTGTAATCGAATGTTATGTTATGAAATGGAATGTTCATTAATAGGACAAAATTTTAATGAATGGAACGGAATGTTTGCAACAGATGGGAATAATGTGTTGGAATGAAATCGAATGTCATGGAATGTAATGGAAAGTTTTGGAATGCAATGGAAAGTTATGGAATGGAATGGAATACTGAGGAATTCAAAGGAATGTTGAGGAAAGGAATCGAACGTTATGGAATTGAATGGAATGTTATGGAATGGAATGCAGTGTTGTGGAATGGAATGGAATGTGGGGAAATGTTACGGAATGGAATGGAATTTTGTGGATTGCAATGGAATCTTATGCAACAGAATGAAATAGAACATTGGAAATGGAATGGGATGCTGTGAAATGGAATGGAATGTTATGCTATGAATTGGAATGTTGATTAAAAGAACTGAATATTAAAGAATGGAATGGAATGTTAGCTGAAAGAACGGGAATAATGTGTTAGAATGGAATCCAAAGTTATGGATTGGAATGGAATGTGGAATTGAAGGGAATGTTATGGACAGGAATGGAATGGTCTGGAATGCAATGGAATATTGTGGAAAGCAATAGAAGTTTGGGGAAAGGAATGGACGGTGAAGGAATGGAATAGTATTTTGTGGGATGGAATATAATGTTATGCAATAGAATTGAATAGAATATTTTAAATGGAAAGGAGTGTTGTGTAATGGAATGGAATGTTATGGTATGAAGAGGAATGTTGATTAACAGAACCGAATTTTGAAGAATGGAATGGAATGTTAGGTAATAATCAGAATAACATGTTCGAATGGGGTCAAATGTTATGGAAGGGAATGCTACGTTTTGGAATGGATTGCAATGTTGTGGAAAGCAAGAGTGTGTTGGTACAGGAATGGAAGTTAAAGGAATGGAATGGAATTTTGTGGATTGAAATGGACTCTTATGCAATGGAATGAACCATAATATTGGCAGTGGAACGGAATGTTGTGTAATTGAATGTAATGTTATGGTATTAAGTGGAATGTTGTTTAATAGAACCGAATTTTAAAGAAAGTTATGGAATGTTAGGTAACAGAACAGGAATAATGGTTTGAATGGAATTCAAAGTTATGGAATTGAATGGAATGATACGGAATGGAATGGTATGATGTGAAAGGCAATGGAAAGTAGTGAAATGAATAGAACATTGGGGTAAGCATTGGAAGGTCAAGGAATATAATGGAATTTGTGGATTGGAATGGAATCCTATGCAATAGAACGACATAGAATGTTTCAAATGGAATGGTGTTCTGTGTAATCGAATGGAATGTTATGGAATGAATTGGAATATTAATTATTAGAACCAAATTTTACTGAATCAATGGAATGTTAGGTAATAGAACAGGAGTAATCTGTTGGAATGGAATCGAAAGTATTGAA
The DNA here is from genome assembly GCA_032199065.1 of Smutsia gigantea. Taxonomy (NCBI): domain Eukaryota; kingdom Metazoa; phylum Chordata; class Mammalia; order Pholidota; family Manidae; genus Smutsia; species Smutsia gigantea. The sequence goes on along the minus strand of JAVSCE010006343.1, from coordinate 4,246 downwards.
TGGAATGGAATATTGTGGATTTGAATGGAATGCTGTGAAATGCAATTGAATGTGGGGAAAGGAATCGAATTTTTGGGAAAGGAATGGGAGGATAAGGAATGAAATGGAATTTTGTGATTTGGAATGGAATCTAATGCAATAGAACGAAATAGAATGTTTGAAATGGAATGGAATGTGGTGTAATCTAATTGCATGTTATGGGCTGATGTGGAATGTAGAATAGTAGAACCGAATTTTAATGAATGGAATGGAATGTTATGTAACAGATTGGGAATAATGTGTTTGGAATGAATTGAATGTTATGGAATGGTGTGGAATGTTGTGGAATCGAATGGAATGTTATCTAATGGAAAGAAATTCTGTGGAATGCAATGGAATGTTGTGGAAAAGAATAGAATGTTTAGGAAGGAAATCGAAGGTTATGGAATGAAACGGAATTTTGTGGAATGGAATGGGATGTTATGCAATAGAATGAAATATAATGTATAAGAGGATTGGAATATTGTGGAATGGAACTGAACATTATGCTATGAAGTGGAATGTTGATAAGTGGAACCAAATTTTGAAGAATGGAATGGAATGTTGTGTAATCAAATGGAATGTTATGGTATCAAGGGGATTGATTAGTCGAAAAGAACTTTAATGAATATAATGTAATATTAGGTTACAGAACAGGAATAATGTGTTTGGCTGGAAACAAATGTTACGGAAAGGAATTGAATGTTGTGGAATTGAGTGGAATGTTAAGGAATGTAATGGAATTCTTTGGAATGCAATGGAATGTAGTTGAAAGGAATAGAGCATTGGGGAAAGGAATGGAATTTTAAGAGTGGAATGGAACATTGTGGATTGCAATGGAATAGTATGCAGTAGAAGGAAAAAGAGTGTTTCAAATGGAATGGAATTTTGAGTAATCGCACAGCATGTTATGGTTTGAAGGGGAATGTAGAAAAATAGAACAGAATTTTAATGAATGCAATGGAATGTTATGAAAAAGAAGGGGAATAAAGTGTTGGAAATGAATCAAATATTAAGGAATGGAATGGAATGTTGTGGAACTGAATGGAATGTTCTGGAATGGGAGGGAATGAGTTTGAGTGAAATGGAATGTTTTTGAAAGGATTAGAATGTAGGGGAAATTAATGGAACGTTAAGGAATAGAATGAAATTTTGTGGATTGGTATGCAATCTTATGAAAGAGAGTGAAATAAAATAATTGAAATGGAATGCAATATTGTGTAATTAAATGGAATGTTGTGATATGAAGTGGATTGTTGATTAGTAGAAGAGAATTTTAATGAATGGGATGGAATGTTAGGTTACAGAACGGGAATAATGTGTTTGGCAGGAAACAAATGTTATGGAATGGAGTAGAATGTGGAATTGAATGGAATGTTAAGGAAAGTAATGGAGTACAAGGGAATGTAGTGGAAAGGAACAGAGCATTGGGGAAAGGAATGGAAGTTTAAGGAGTGAAATGGAACTTTGTGGATTGCAATGGAATAGTATTCAGTAGAAGGAAAAAGAGTGTTTAAAATGGAATGGAATGTGTGTAATCAAACAGAATGTTATGGTATGAAGGGGAATGTTGAATAATAGAACAGAATTTTAATGAACGGAATGAAATGTTATGTAACAGAAGTGGAATAATGTGTTGGAAATGATTCAAATATTATGGAATGGAATGGAATGTTGTGGAACTGAATGGAATGTTCTGGAATGGAAGGGAATGCGGTGGAATGCAATGGAATGTTGTGGAAAGGATGAGAATGTTGGGGAAAGGAATGGAAGTTTAAGGAAAGGAAAAGAATTTTTGGATTGGAATGGAATCTTATGCAACAGAATGAACTAAAATGTTTGAATTGGAAAGGAATGTTGAGTAATTGAATGGAGTTTTACGCATTGATGTGGAATGTTGATTAATAGAACCAAATTTAATGAATGGAATGGAATGTTTTGCAACTCAGTGGGAATAATGTTTTGGAAGGAGTCGAAGGTTATTGAATGGAATGGCATATTTTGGAATACAATGGAAAGTTATGGAATGGAACGGAATGTTGTGGAATGCAATGGAATGTTGGGGAAAGGAATGAAATGTTAAAGAATGGAATGGAATATTTTTGATTGGAATGGAATCTTATGCAGTAGAATGAAATTGAATAAAACGTTGTGTATTCGAATGAAATGTCATGGTAAGAAGGGGAATGTTGATCAATAGAACAGAATTTTAATGAATGATATTGATTGTTTCCTAAATGAATATGAATAATGTGTTGCAATGGAATGGAATGTTATGTAATGGAACAGAATGTGGTGGATGTGAATGGAATATTATGGAATGGAATACAATGCTGTGGATTGCAATGGAATGTTGTGTAAAGGAATAGAATGTAGGTGAAAGGAATGGAAGGTTAAGGAATAGAATGGAATTTTGTGGATTGGAATGCAATCTTATGAAATAGAAAGAAATAAAATAATTGAAATGGAATGGAATGTTGTGTAATCAAAAGGAATGTTGTGGTATGAAGGGGTTTGTTGATTAGTAGAAGAGAATTTTAATGAATGGAATGGAATGTTAGGTTACAGAACGGAACAATGTATTTGGCTGGAAACAAATGCTACGGAATGGAATTGAATGTTGTGGAATTCAATGGAAGGTGAAGGAATGGAATGGAATGCAATGGAAAGTAGTGGAAAGGAATAGAGCATTGGGGAAAGGAAAGGAAGCTTAAGGAGTGGAAGGCAACTTTGTGGATTGGAATGGAATCTTAAAAAGGGGATATAATAGAATGTTGAAATGGACTGGAATGTTGTATAATCAAATGGAATGGAAAGAAATGGAATGCAGTGGAAATTTATGGAATAGAATGGAATGCTTTGGAATGCAATGGGATGTTGCGAATAGGAATAGAATGTTATGGAATAAAGTGAATGGAATCGAATGTAATGGAATGAGATGGAATGTTTTGGAATGGAATCGAAAGTTATGGAATGGAATGGAATTCTGTGGAATGCAATGGAATGATGCAGAAAGAAATAGAATGTTATGTAATTAAGTGGAAAGTTATGGAATGGAATGCAATGCTGTGGATTTGAATGGAATGTTGGGGAAAGGTTACAAACGGAATGGAATTTTGTGGACTTGAATGAAATCTTATGCCATAGAATGAAATAGAAGGTTTAAAATGGAGACAGACGCTGTGAAATGGAATGGAATATTAGGGTATGAATTGGAATTTTGATTTATAGAACTGAATATTAAAGAATGGAATGGAATGTTAGGTCAAAGAACGGGAATAATATGTTTGAATGGGATCAAAAGTTATAGAATGGAATGGAATGAGTTCGAATAGAATGCAATGTTATGGAATGGAATAGAATAATGTGGAATGCAATGGAAAGTTGTGAAAGTAATACAATACAGGGAAAAGTAATGGAAGGTTAAGGAATTTAATGGAATTTTGTGGATTGGAAGGCAATCTTATGCAATAGAATGAAATAGAATGTTTCAAATGAGACGGAATGTTATGTAATTGAATGAAATGTTATGGTATGAAGGTGAATCTTGATTAATAGGACAGAATTTTAATGAATGGAATGTAATGTTATGTAACAGAACAGGAATAATATGATGAATGGAATCAAATATTATGGAATGTAATGGAATGTTATGGAACTGAATGGAATGTTACGGAATGGAAGGGAATGCGGTGTAAATCAATAGGATGTTGTGGAACGGAATAGAATGTTTGAGAAAGAAATAGAGGTTAAGTATATAAGTGAATTTTGTGGATTAGAATGGAATCTTATGCAAAAGAATGAAATAGAATGAATTGGAAAGGAATGTTGTGTAATCGAATGGAAAGTTATGCTATGAAGGGTATTTTTGATTAATAGAACCGAATTTTAATGAACGGTATCGAATGTTTTGTAGCAGAACGAGAATAATGTGTTGGGAATGAATTGTATGTAATGAAATGGAATGGAGTGTTGTGTAATTGAATGGAATGTAGGGAAAGGAATGGAAGTTTAAGGAATGGAGTGGAATTTTTTGGATTGGAATGGAATCTTATGAATCACAATGAAATAGAATGAATTGGAAAGGAATGTTGCATAATCGAATGGAATGTTATGCTATGAAGTGAAATGTTCATTAAGAGGACAAAATTTTAATGAATGGAATGGAATCTTTGCAACAGAAAGGCAATAATATGTTGGAATGAAATCGAATGTTATGGAATGGAAT
>JAVSCE010006342.1:0-25593 GCA_032199065.1 Smutsia gigantea | reverse complement strand
AAAGAGAGTTCAAAATAAAACTTATAAACATGCTTATGGAGGTACAGAAAAATATTCAAGAACTCAGGAACGAATTTAACTTGGAGATTCAATTATTATGAAATTCCATACTGAAATGAAACATACAATGGAGGTATTTAAAAGCAGATTAGGTGCAGTAGATGGGATGGTAAATGAATAGAAATTAGAGAAGAGGAATACAAAAGAAGCTGAAGCAAAGAAAGAAAAAAGATCTCTAAGAATGAAAGAATACTGAGAGAACTGTGTGACCAATCCAAACGCAAAAATATTCACATTATAGGGGTACCAGAAGAAGAAGAGAGAGAAAAAGGGATAGAAAGTGTCATTGGGGAGATAATTGCTGAAAACTTTGCCAATCAGGGGAAGGAGATAGTCTCGCAAGCCATGGAGGTGCACAGATCTCCCAACACAAGGGACCCAAGGAAGACAACATCTAAACATATAATAATTAAAATGGCAAAGATCAAGGATAAAGACAGACTTATAAAAGCAATTAGAGAGAGAAAGATCACATACAAAGGAAAACCAATCAGGCTATCATCAGACTTCTCAACAGAAACCTTACAGGCAAGAAGGGAGAGTCATGATGTATAAGGGCACAAGTAGATTCACAGTAAATTCAAAAAGATTAATATTGTATCTACCGGCTTCTCAGATCACAAAGGTATGAAACTAGAAATAAATTACTCAAAGAAAATGAAAAAGCCCACAAACACATGGAAGCTTAATAACATGCTCCTAAATAATCAAAGGATAAATGACCAAATGAAAACAGACATCAAGCAATATATGCAGACAAATCACAACAATAATTCGACACCAGTAAATCTATGGGATAAAGTGAAGGCCGTGCTAAGAGGGAAATGTATTGCAATATAGGCCTACCTCAGGAAAGAACAATCCAAATGAACAGTCTAAACTCAAAATTAATGAAACTAGAAAAGGAAGAACAAATGAGGCCGAAAGCCAGTTGGAGGGACATAATAAATATTAAAGCATAAATAAATAAAATGAAGAATAATAAAACAATAGAAAGAAGCAATGAAAGCAGGAGTTGGTTCTTTGAGAAAATAAACTAAATAGATAAAACCCTAGACAGACTTATCAAGAAAAAAAGAGAGTCTACATATAAACAGAATCAGAAATAAGAAACGAAAAATCACTACGGATACCACAGAAATACAAAGAATTATGAGAGAATACTATGAAAAATTATATGATAACAAACTGGATAAACTAGAAGAAATGGAAAATTTTCGAGAAAAATACAACCTTACAGGGCTGACCCAGTAAGAAACAGAAAATCTGAATAGACCAATTACCAGCAAAGAAAATGAATTGATAATCAAAAAAATACCTAAGAACAAAACCCCTGAACCAGATGGTTTCACTGCTGAATTATATCAAATATTTGATGAAGACCTAATACCCATCCTCATTCAAGTTTTCCAAAAAGTAGAAGAGGAGGGAATACTCCCAAACTCATTCTATGAGGCCAGCATCACTCTAATACCAAAACCAGGCAAAGACAACACAAAAAAAGAAAATTACAGAACAATATTCCTGATGAACATAGATGCAAAAACACTCAACAAAATATTGGCAAACCAAATTCAAAATACATCAAAAAGGTCATCCATCATGATCAAGTGGGATTCAGCCCAGGGATGCAAGGATGGTACAACTTTCGAAAATCCATCAACATCATCCACTACATCAACAGAAAGAAGGACAAACACCACATGATCATCTCCACAGATGCTGAAAAAGCATTCGACAAAATTCAACATCCATTCATGATAAAAACTCTCAACAAAATGGGTAGAGAGGGCAAGCACCTCAACATAATAAAGGCCATATATGACAAATCCACAGCCAACATTATACTTAACAGTGAGAAGCTGAAAGCTTTTCCTTTAACATCGGGAACAAGACAAGGATGCCCACTCTCCCCACTTTTATTTAACATAGTTGTGAAGGTCCTAGCCACAGCAATCAGACAACACAAAGAAATAAAAGGAATCCAGATCTGCAGGGAAGAACTCAAACTGTCCCTATTTGCAGAACATGATATTGTACATGAAAAACCCTAAAGAATCCACTCCAAAACTATTAGATCTAATATCTGAATTCAGCAAAGTTGCAGGATACAAAATTAATGCACAGAAATCTGTTGCATTCCTATGCACTAATGATGACCTGGCAGAAAGAGAAACCAAGAAAACATTTCCATTCACAATCACATCCAAATGAATAAAATACCTAGGAATAAACCTAACCAAGGAAGTGAAAGACCTGTACTCTGAAAACTATAGGACATTCTTAAGAGAAATTAAAGAGGACACTAATAAATGGAAATTCATCCCATGCTCTTGGGTAGGAAGAATTAATATTGTTAAAAGGGCTATCCTGCCTAAAGCAATCTACAGATTCAATGCAATCCCTATCAAAATACCAACAGCATTCTTAAATGAACTAGAACAAATAGTTCTAAAATTCATATGGAACAACAAAAGACCCCGTATAGCCAAAGCAATGCTGAGAAGGAAGAATAAAGCAGGGGGAATTACGCTCCCTCATGTCAAGCTCTACTACAAAACTACAGTAATCAAGACAATTTGGTACTGGCACAAGAAGAGACCCATAGACCAGTGGGACAGAATAGAGAGCCCAGATATAAACTCAAGCATATATGGTCAATTAATATATGATAAATGAGCCATGGATATACAATGGGGAAATGACAGCCTCTTCAGCAGCTTGTGTTGGCAAAACTGGACAGCTATATGTAAGAGAATGAAACTGGATTATTGTCTAACTCTGTACACAAAAGTAAACTCGAAGTGGATCAAAGGCCTGAATGTAAGTCCTGAAACCGTAAAACTCTTAGAAAAAAATATAGGCAAAAATCTCTTGGACATAAACATGTGCAACTTCTTCATGAACATATCTTCCTAGGCAAGGGAAACAAAAACAAAAATGAACAAGTTGGACTATATCAAACTAAAAACTTCTGTACAACAAAGGACACCATCAGTAGAACAAAGACATCCTACAGTATGGGAGAATATATTCATAAATGACATATCGGATAACGGGTTTACATCCAAATTATATAAAGAGTTCATGCACCTGAACAAACATAAAACAAATAAGCCAATTAAAAAATGGGCAGAGGAGCTGAACAGACACTTCTCCAAAGAAGAAATTCAGATGGCCAACAGGCACATGAAAAGACGTTCCACATCGCTAATCATCAGAGAAATGCAAATTAAAACCACAATGAGATATCATCTCACAGCAGTTAGGGTGGCCGCCATCCAAAAGACGAACAAGAAGAAATGCTGGTGCAGATGTGGAGAAGGGCAACCCTCCTACACTGCTGGTGGGAATGTAAATTAGTACCACCATTGTAGAAAGCAGTATGGAGGTTCCTCAAAAAAACTCAAAATAGAAATACCATTTGACCCTGGAATTCCACTCCTTGGAATTTACCCTAAGAATGCAGCAGCGCAGTTTGAAAAAGACATATGCACCCCTATATTTATTGCAGCACTATTTACAATAGCCAAGAAATGGAAGCAACCTAAGTGTCCATCAGTAGATGAATGGATAAAGAAGATGTAGTGTATATACACAATGGAATGTTATTCAGCCATAAGAAGAAAACAAATCATTCCATTTGCAACAACACGGATGGAGCTAGAGGGTATTATGCTCAGTGAAATAAGCCAGGTGGAGAAAGACAAGTATCAAATGATTTCACTCATCTGTGTGGAGTATAAGAACAAAGGAAGAACTGAAGGAACAAAACAGCAGCAGACTCACAGAACCCAAGAATGGACTAACAGTTACCAAAGGGAAAGGGACTGGGGAATATGGGTGGGAAGGGAGGGATAAGGGTGAAAAAGGCCTATTACAATTAGCACACATAATGTTGTGGGGTGGGGGAGGGGTAGGTGGATATGGGGAAGGCAGTATAATACAGAGAAGACAAGTAGTGATTCTATAACATCCTACTATGCTGATGGACAGTGACTGCAATGAGGTATGTGGTGGGGACTTGATAATAGGGGGAGTCTAGTAACCATAATATTGCTCATGTAATTGTACATTAATAATAGTAAAAAAAAATTATATTTCTGCAGAGCAATAGCATTATGCAAATCTAGCAGGTCTGTAATTCAGGTATGTAAATCTAGCAGGTGCTATCACAAATACATTATAGATATTTCTGCATACAAATACACCATGAAGAGAAATGTTTAGCATTTTTGAAATGTATATGTGATTATGTAGTACGTTATGGAAGTAAACACTGCAGATTATCAACAGTGGAAATCCTTGATATGTAGGATGTTCAAAAGAATAGTGGCAAGGTTAATTTTGCTTTATATACCTTTGTTTTGCTTGAATTCTTCAACTGAGTTTGAATTATCTCCACGGTATTTTTCTTAAAAATGTAACTATAATTCAAATTCTACTTTGTGAATTATATGTTTAACTCATGTTGTTTTTCTTTAATCACCAGTTACTATACTGCCTTTACAAAGAGTACCAGGATCCCATGAATCAGAGAAAACAAGGAATAAAAAGAAGCAAAATAAATGTAAGCAAACTAAAACAGTCTTCTTTTAAGAATATCTCTTTCTATGCCTGGTCTTGAAACGAGATGGTATAAACAATCCTTGGCTTCTCTCTCCTGAAGTTGTTTGACTTAAATAACTCACTCCAAACACTGCAATGACCCAACAAAGATATCCCTTATTTTACCTTTCTTTTAAAACCCTAGCTTGGTCCATCCAAGCTACTGTCATCTTACTTGGATAATAGTTAGTAGCTTCTTTACTGGTTTTCCTGCCTTCAATTTTACCTTGTCAGTCACCCCTATACATAGCCATAGGGTTAGCTTCCTAAAATGTAGGTGAACTCATGTTGCTATCTATACTCAACCAAAATATATGTGGACTCCATCATCCACAGAAAAATTTTCAAATTTCTAGACAATACATCTAGGACGCTTCATGTCCTGGTGCTAGATTGCCTATTAGCAGGAATTTAAACAGCACCCTTTACTCCTAAACTTCCATAAATGTAACATAACATTTCATGCTTCTAAATGTTCTTACTATGTCATGTTATTTACTTCTCTTATTCTCCTCATCCTTTCAGGTTCACCACAAATACCATTCTTTAAGGAAACTATTTTATTTGAAAATGGTATTGAATACTCCTATTCTCCTGGAGCATTATACTTGACCTATATTAGAAATCTTATTTCCTGTGTATTTACATTAGTTGTTTTTAAATTTGTTTTGCTCTTCACTAAATAATTTGTTTCTTGAAATCAGGACATACTTTTTACTGAATTAGGAAGTCTGAGGATTTCTAACAAAACTGTGTTCAGTTTATTGGTTTGCCTTGCTTTTAGGCAAAGGTGTTTAGAATTCATTTCATATGCTTATTCGGCAACAGTATAGTTGAGGTTGCAGTATGTGGACATGACTACCTCCATACCATATCCATGGCTATGAATAAGGCAAAAATACATGTCACCTTATTTCTATTCCAAGGTAAGTATATATATGCCCTACCCATTTGTTTCAATAGATATAGTACACTAATTTTCCAACTACTTGTGAACTTGCATCTTTGTCTTACTAATGCTCTGAAGATGTGCTATTCAGTATGGTAGCCAACAAGACACATGTACCTATTTACATTTATATTTAAATTAGTTAAAATTAAACAAAATTAAAAATGTACTTCCACAGTTACACTAGCCATGTTTCACTTTTATAGAAATTATCAATATTATAGAAATTTCTATCATCACAGAATTTTCTATTTGTGCTGCTCTAAAGTTTAAACTCAAAATACAAATTATACCAATGCTAAGTTGGTGACATCCTGATAAAGAAATGCTATACTTTACAAATGAATCTTAGCATTACCTTAATCTAAATTGAATATATCTGTACCACTAGCTAATTATACAACTGATATATGGACTAATATCATTTCTCTCACACTTCAAAATTTATTCTCAATAACACTATTGATTGCATATATTCTTTTACACATCTGTGTCACATGGATTGCACACATCAGCTACTTGGGGAAAAGGGTGGGAGGGATTGACTAAGCATACTTGCAGAACACTTATTATTAAATGAAATTTCTGGCACCCTGTGACAAAAGATCTGGCCATTCTTTTTTTATTTTTTTCTATTTTGCTATCATTAATGTACAATTACATGAACAACATTATGGTTACCAGACTCCCCCCATTATCAAGTCCCCACCACATACCCCATTACAGTCACTGTCCATCAGAGTAGTAAGATGCTATAGAATCATTACTTGTCTTCTCTGTGTTATACTGCCTTTCCCGTGTCCCCCCCATACATTATACATGCTAAACGTAATGACCTGTTTTCCCCCTTATCCCTCCCTTCCCACGCATCCTGCTAATATCTTTCCCTTTGGTAACTGATAGTCCATTTTGGGGTTCTTTGGGTCGGCTGCTGTTTTGTTCCGTCAGTTTTTTCTTTGTTCTTATACTCCACACATGAGTGAAATCATTTGATACTTGTCTTTCTCTTCCTGGCTCACTTCACTGAGCATAATACCCTCTAGCTCCATCCATGTTGTTGCAAATGGTAGAATTTGTTTTCTTCTTATGGCTGAGTAATACGCCATTGAGTAGATGTACCACATCTTCTTTATCCATTCATTTACTGATGAACACTTAGGTTGTTTCCATTTCTTGGCTATTATAAATAGTGCTGCGATAAACATAGGGGTGCATATGTCTTTTTGAAATCAGACTCGTGCATTTTTAGGGTAAATTCCTAGGAGTGGAATTCCTGGGTCAAATGGTATTTCTATTTTTAGCTTTTTGAGGAACCTCCATACTGCTTTCCACAATGGTTGAACTAATTTACATTCCCACCAGCAATGTAGGAGAGTTCCCTTTTCTCCACATCCTTGCCAACATTTGTTGTTGTTTGTCTTTTGGATATTGGCCATCCTAACCGGTTTAAGGTGATATTTCATTGTGGTTTTAATTTGCATTTCTTTGATGACTAATGATGTGGAGCGTCTTTTCATGTGCCTGTTGGCCATCTGAATTTCTTCTTTGGAGAAGTGTCTGTTCAGCTCCTCTGCCCATTTTTTAATTGGCTTATTTGCTTTTTCTTTCTTGAGGTGCATGGGCTCTTTATATAATTTGGATGTCAACTCCTTATCAGATATGTCATTTATGAATATATTCTCCCATACTGTAGGATGTCTTTTTGTTCAACTGATGATGTCCTTTGCTGTACAGAAACTTTTTTGTTTGATATAGTCCCACTTGTTCATTTTTGCTTTTGTTTCCCTTGTCCAGGGAAATATGTTCATGAAGAAGTTGCTCATATTTATGTCCAAGAGATGTTTGCCTATGTTTTTTTCTAAGAGTTTTATGGTTTTAGGACTTAAATTCAGGTCTTTGATCCATTTTGCATTTACTTTTGTGTACAGGGTTAGACAATAATCCAGTTTCATTCTCTTACATGTAGCTGTCCGGTTTTGCCAACACCAGCTGGTGAAGAGGCTGTCATTTCCCCATTGTATATCCATGGCTCATTTACCATATATTAAATGACCATATATGCTGGTTTATATCTGGGCTCTCTAGTCTGTTGCGTTGGTCTATGGGTCTGTTCTTGTGCCAGTACCAAACTGTCCTGATTACTGTGGCTTTGTAGTAGAGCTTGAAGTCAGGCAACATAATTCCTCCTGCTTTATACTTCCTTCTCAGGATAGCTTTGGCTATTCGGGGTCTTTTGTGGTTCCATATGAATTTTAGAAGTATTTGTTCTTGTTCATTGAAGAATGCTGTTGGTATTTTGATAGGGATTGCATTGAGTCTGTAGATTGCTTTAGGCAGGATTGCCATTTTGACAATATTAATTCTTCCTCTTCGTATCCATGAGCATGGGATGTTTCCTTTTATTGGTTTCTCCTTTAATTTCTCTTAAGAGTGTCTTGTACTTTTCAGGGTATAGGTCTTTCACTTCCTTTGTTAGGTTTATTCCTAGGTATTTTATTCTTTGAATGCAATTGTGAATGGAATTGTTTTCCTGATTTCTCTTTCTGCTAGTTCATCAAAAGTGTATAGAAATGGAACAGATTTCTGTGTATTAATTTTGAATCTCGCAGCTTTGCTGAATTCAGATATTAGGTCTAGTAGTTTTGGAGTGGATTCTTTACGGTTTTTTATTTATAATTTCATGTCATGGGCAAACAGCAACAGTTTGAGTTCTTCCTTGCCATTCTGGATGCCTTTTATTTCTTTGTATTGTCTGATTGCCGTGGCTAGATCTTACCATTTCTGTATGTGGTTAGACAACAATCCAATTTCATTCTCTTACATGTAGCTGTCCAGTTCTGCCAACACCCGTTGGTTAATTTAGCAAAAGATTCTCATAATGGACCATGAGAAAATACACTTTTAGGGCTCAGAATATAAAAGCCCACTTGTTCTCACCTCTAGTGTGTAATGTTCCATCCTTAGGTGAAGGTCAGACACAGTGTCACATGCTAGTATGCCTTTATGTTGTGGCATTTACATCACTCACTCTGCTTATCCTTCAAGGCTTACCTTGAACTTTTTTTCCCCTCCATTTTTCTCCACGCTGTTTAGGAAGTCTGCAAGTACAAAATGAAATGAAAAAGGAAATTTCTTTCCTTGGGATGAGGACTGGTCTGCCTGATACAGTATGTTGGATCCTGGGATAACAGCATTTTTGATACATATTTGATCACCTAACATAGAAGTTGAAGCTTTGGCATCTGCTTGACAACCACCACTTTGCTGATTCTATTTTACACCTATAAAGGAATTTGCCGTCTTTTTGTTAACTACATGAGCTGTATTTTTCACTGTGAAAAGATATATCCCTGATAGTTCGATGGTGAGGTACTACCTCATGATATTCTGTTATTAAGGTACTGTACTTTTGATTTAATAACTTTCAGCAGTGATTCAATGGAGTGAACTAAAATCTAAAACAGGATCAAATTGTTATTACTGGGAACATAATAACCTCTACTGACCGACCTTCAATAATGTTAAGACTCCTCAGTGGGCAGAAGGCTTTCAAGTCTACACTTTTCCTGATAAGAGAACTCTTTGCACATACAATCTGTGAAGTATCTGTATATCTTTATATTTGATATGGAAATAAAATAATTGTTTTAGAAAGCTAAAACTAAGTCATCTTTATTCAAAAGTGAAAGTAAAAATGATGTGGGGGAAGATAATCTCAAACTTTTAGTGTAATCAATTTCCACAGAATATTTGAAAAGTATTCATTCCACAAAATTAAGTTTCACTAATTACATCTTCCAATTTCCCCTCTGCAATGCTCTTTTTACATGAACAATGTTTCCTTTAGCACATTATGTAAATTATCAGGCATATGTAAATTAATATTGAATAGCTTTGAGAATAAGGTACCCATTCAACATACATGTATTAACACTAACCACACCAAAAATATAATAAAAAAGTATTTTCTCTACTTAGACATACTAATCTCTTATACCTCATATTTGCTTTTATCTGACTATTCAAATATATTTATATTCTGAATTACTGCAAAACAATATTAATCAGGGAACTAAATGAATAAAATTTCTCTATCATTTTAAATCTCTTTATTTTCCTATCATTTTTTTTTCTGTATTAATGATTTTGTAAGTTACCATGTTCCATAATGTGAAATCAGAAAAGATTTCTCCAGGCAAAGTCTAAAGATCACTATGTTAAGATTGCTAAGCAAATATATTCAAATATATTCTCATGACTGAATTTTTATTAAGCAAGTTCAGTGTTTACCTTTTCCTTGTTTATATGAAAACTGTTATAGGACTTTTCTGAAAATAACATCATCCAGATGAAAATGTTGAAAATATCCCAAAACACATAAGGCTCATAAAGAGTGAGGAAAGCAAGCGTGCCAGCTAATCTAGTTCCCCATTCTCATAAAGGGGAACGGCAGCACTTTATAGCCACTACATCTATTCATTTTCATGGTAATAAAACCATTCCTGAAAGTGACTTTGTCCAGAGTAAATGGCTCTGTGTTTTAACATGATGTACTTCAGAGGTGAGCTGTCATGGATCAACAAATAATGTGACGATCTTATATCTTAATAAACCGCTTGCTGTTCATTTCAGTATCTTTTTGCAAACTGAGACTACATCACTCTTTCCAAGATTTAGCCTACTGTTTCAGTGGAAAGACAAATAATGTAAATGCTAACATGGCCAACAAATGTAAATGGATGCAGAGGAAATAAGTAGGTGTCTCTCTTTCCTCATAAACAAGTGAAATTTTTGCATTTAAACAGCAAAGAAAAGCTGATATACTATGGAATAAAATTCTAATGTAAAGATTATTTTGGTTAAGACTGAAAATTATGAAAGCAATAGTTATAGGTATTCAGTGGATATGATGTGATCTTTTTAGGAGAAGTGGTTTTTTAAAGGTGTATTGAATTATAATGTCTTTAAAATACATTTATTTTATTAATTTCATAACCCTCAAGTTAAGTCACTGAAGTACAAAACAAATTGGATTTCATTTGGAAAGTATTTTATAAATGAATTCCTCATGTAAATCAGAAATGTCATATAGACCAGTTTAACATATATATGTAAAAGATATATATATATATATATATAAAACATATATATATATATATATATATATATATATAAAACATATATATAACATATATACCTGCATTTTCAGGTAATAATTATACAGTATAGTTATGTATATACATATAACATATATATAACATATATACCTGCATTTTCATGTAATAATTATACAGTATAGTTATGTATTGGTGTTCTGAAGAATACTTTATTATAAATCATAATTACCCATTCTCCCAAAAATGAATGAAAATGTCAAACAACTTTAAAGGGAAAAAACTAGAGAAGAGAGAATAAGAAAGGCAGTAGATATATTTCTAGTTTTTGTATCAATTTTTAATTTTGCTCTTGTTGATTTTTTTAAAAACTGGGATCTATATACCTGTCATATGAGTTCAGTGTTATCCTCTCCTTAGCTTGGATTAAAAGAAAGGCAAGGATAGAGAAACCATTCAGAGGCAAGAGAAAGCTTCTGATCAGTTCACAGTTTTTACCTCATTATCAATGTATAATTCTCATTGTTAATTGAAACACACTGCTAACAGAGCTCAGTATTGATGGGTGGTTCAGAGACTGGACTAGTATAGTTCTTCATATGGGACTAAGAACAGCCATTCCTCTTCCACCTTCCACCAGCATGCATAGAAGAACCCTGCAGAGGGCAGTGACTCTATAACTCAGTTACATTTCTCTTGGTGCATAAATTATCTGCGGCATAGACTAGTGGCCCCTATAGACTCTCATTGATAGTCTTTGTCTAAAAGTGGTTTATATCAGAGAGTTAGAAATAACCTTCGTGTTGATACAGTCCAAATGCTTATACATTTCAAAACTTTTAAAAAAGTTTTTAAAAAGAATGAGGAATTCTTCACAAATGGGCACAATATTATTCTCTAATTGCATTCCCTACTGTAAAGGTGCCTAATGTTTTCGTGCAGGACAGTTCAAATGAATGTATGATATTAATGTACTCATCATTAGAAATTTCAAACATTGCTTCAGGTTTGCCTTCTGAAGTAATGCTAAGGAATTTATTCTTTTTTAAAAAGTCAAATAAACTTTTATATATTTGAAGACAGTTAAGATCCGTGGTTGACTGTGGGAGCTAAAGTTTTGATACTCCACTTGCTTTTACACCTTGATTTCTTTTAACATTTCCCTAGGATATCATATCCCAATGCCAGGTGAAAAACAGGTGTTCTCAACCTCAGCACTGCTGACATTTCAGCCCAGAAATAATCTTTTTGTCAGAGGATGTCCTGTGTATCACAGAACCCTTAGAATCACCCTTAGCCTCTATTCACTGAATTTCCAGTACTCCTGACACACTGGTGAGAACCAAACATTTCTCCTGATACTGAAAATGTCCCCTAAAAGAGTAATTGAAGAGCATTCTTTCCCATGTCCATGCAAAAGGAATGCCTTATCAGTAAGGAAATTCAAAGACAATCGTGTTTGGGGTGATAATGACTTTGATAGACAAAATGCATTGCCTCCCCAGTCAATTACTTTTTCTATCTATTAAGAGAAGCCTGTTTGTAATGTTATAAAAACGTTGGAAAAACACTTCCAAGTCTATGCTGCCAGGGGAAGCTACAGCAAGTGAAAAGCAAATGCAGCATACAAGGTGATGCCTTGGGAAAAGGACTTCAAAAGGAAATAAACTTCAAAAAAAGAAAATTACAGACAAATACCCCGGATGAATACAGATGCAAAAATACTCAACAAAATATTGGCAAACCGAATTCAAAATACATCAAAAAGGTCATCCATAATGATCAAGTGGGATTCAGCCCAGGGATGCAAGGATGGTACAACTTTCGAAAATCCATCAGCATCATTCACTATATCAACAAAAAGAAAGGCAAAAACCACAGGATCATCTCCATAGATGCTGAAAAAGCATTCGACAAAATTCAACATCCATTCATGATAAAAACTCTCAACAAAATGGGAATAGAGGGCAAGTACTTCAACATAATAAAGGCCACATATGACAAACCCACAGCCAACATTATACTTAACAGTGAGAAGCTGAAAGCTTTTCCTTTAACATCGGGAACAAGACAAGGATGCCCACTCTCCCCACTTTTATTCAACAAAGTTCTGGAGATCCTAGGCACGGCAATCAGACAACACAAAGATAACAGGAATCCAGATCTGCAAGGAAGAACTCAAACTGTCCCTGTTTGCAGATGACATGATATTATACATTAAAAAAACTAAAGAATCCACTCCAAAACTATTAGATCTAATATCTGAATTCAGCAAAGTTGCAGGATACAAAATTAATACACAGAAATCTGTTGCATTCCTATGCACTAATGATGACCTGGCAGAAAGAGAAATCAGGAAAACAATTCCATTCACAATCACATCCAAAAGAATAAAATACCTAGGAATAAACCTAACCAAGGAAGTGAAAGACCTATACTCTGAAAACTACAAGATACTCTTAAGAGAAATTAAAGAGGACAATAAAAAATGGAAATTTGTCCCATGCTCTTGGCTAGGAAGAATTAATATTGTCAAAATCGCCATCCTGCCTAAAGCAATTTACAGATTCAATGCAATTCCTATCAAAATACCAACAGCATTCTTAAATGAACTAGAACAAATAGTTCTAAAATTCATATGGAACCACAAAAGACCCCGAATAGCCAAAGCAATGCTGAGAAGGAAGAATAAAGCAGGGGGAATTATGCTCCCTCATGTCAAGCTCTACTACAAAGCTACAGTAATCAAGACAATTTGGTACTGGCACAAGAACAGACCCATACAGTGGAACAGAACAGAGAGCCCAGATATAAACTCAAGCATATATGGTCAATTAATATACAATAAATGAGCCATGGATATACAATGGGGAAATGACAGCCTCTTCAACAGCTGGTGTTGGCAAAACTGGACAGCTACATCTAAGAGAATGAAACTGGATTACTGTCTGACACCATACACCAAAGTAAACTCAAAATGGATCAAAGACCTGAATGTAAGTCCTGAAACCATAAACTGTTAGAAAAAAATATAGGCAAAAATCTCTTGGACATAAACATGAGCAACTTCTTCATAAACATATCTCCCTGGGCAAGGGAAACAAAAGCAAAAATGAACAAGTGGGACTATATAAAACTAAAAAGCTTCTGTACAGCAAAGGATACCATTAGTAGAACAAAAAGACATCCTACAGTATGGGAGAATATATTCATAAATGACATATCTGATAAGGGGTTGACATCCAATTTATATAAAGAGCCCATGCACCTCAAGAAAGAAAAAGCAAATAAGCCAATTAAAAAATGGGCAGAGGAGCTGAACAGACATTTCTGCAAAGAAGAAATTCAGATGGCCAACAGGCACATGAAAAGATGTTCCACATCACTAATCATCAGAGAAATGCAAATTAAAACCGCAATGAGATATCACCTCACACCAGTTAGATGGCCACCAACCAAAAGACAAACAACAACAAATGTTAGTGAGGATGTGGAGAAAGAGGAACCCTCCTACACTGCTGGTGGGAATGTAAATTATTTCAACCATTGTGGACAGCAGTATGGAAGGGTCCTCAAAAAAGTAAAAAAGAAATACCATTTGACCCGGGAATCCCACTCCTTGGAATCTACCCAAGGAATTCAACTTCTCAGATTCAAAAAGATGTATGTACCCCTATATTTATTGCAGCACTATTTACAATAGCCAAGAAATGGATGCAACCTAAGTGTCCATCAGTAGATGAATGGATAAAGAAGATGTGGTATATATACACAATGGAATATTATTCTGCTATGAGAAGAAAACAAATCCTATCATTTACAACACCATGGATGGAGCTGGAGGGTATTATGCTCAGTGAAATAAGCCAGTCAGAGCAAGACAAGTACCAAATGATTTCACTCATTTGTGGAGTATAAGAACAAAGCAAAACTGAAGGAAAAAAACAGCAGCAGACTCACAGACTCCATGAAGGGACTAGTGATTACCAAAAGGGATGGGTGGGGGAGGGTGGGTGAGGATGGGGGGAGAAGGGGTTTGAGGGGCACTATGATTGGCACACATTGTGTAGGGGTGATCATGGGGACGACAGTGTAGCACAGAATAGAGAAGCAGTGACTCTGTGGATCTTACTACACTGATGGACAGTGACTGCAATGGGGTATGGGGGAGACTTTATAATATGGGTGATTGTAGTAACCACAATGTTTTTCATGTGAATCCTTTATAAGAGTGTATATCAGTGCTACCTTAATAAAAAATAAATAAAACAAAATAAAATAAAATAAAATAAAACAAAATAAAATAAAACAGGTATCTGTATTATAAATATCTCAGGCCTCTTTTGATCAATCTGTTTTCATATGTGTGTACTAATTACCAGTCATGCCACACTTACTGTGTTTCAACCACAATGAGCAAGGTATGCTACTTGGAGCCATATATAAAGACAGAAAAGAAGAGCTCTTCAGAGAGTTTCTTAGGATAGGGAAACCAAAATATGGGGCTGCTGGTGTTTTGTTATAATTATGTACAAACTACCAGGAGAGGAATAGGAAAATATTAGACAAGAAAGGAGATGAACTTCAATAAATAATAAGAAAAACAGTAATAATACAATGTCAATGTTGGATATTTCAAAATATATGATAAAGGCAGAAGGGGCTATTTCTAAAAATGTAATAATTGTTATACATTACCCCACCATTATTTGTAAGAGTTCATAAATCAAAATCTGGGTTTTAAATTTCCAAAACTATTGGCTATCCATTTGATTTGTCTTTAATTGTATGTCAAGACCAGCAAATTTTGAAGGCCATTAGACTTATTCATTTTTATTTGTGTCAGGATATATCTTTTGTTGCTGAGACCATTGCTGAGAAATGAAAAAAACAATTGTTTCCCATGGATACACCACTGGGAACAAGCTTTCTGCTAAACGTGTGCTGTGCACCTGTCTTCCTTGTGCATATTCTGGGCTTACTGATTGCAGACCTTTCCCTCCTATCAGCAGATTTCCTTCATGAGCACTAGACTGTATCATTAGTTATAACTCATCATTTATGGCATAATTCTATCAATTTATGCCCAGTGTCTTCTGTCCTCATTTAAATACAAATTTTCTTCTATTGCCAAGCTATCAAATATGTTTTATTCACTGAGTCTTGTAATAAAAGTTGAAACACAGCGCAGTGTGCACTCATCAGCAAGATTAAAACAAAGTTGTAACATTCAATTTGTTACATCTGTATTTCTATAGTTCTTCTTCATTTTTGAAAAATCTAACAACTACACAATCATACATATATCTGATTATGGTTATTGTCCTGGGTAAATACTTATGAAAAAAATCAGGAAATTATCAATCACAACAAGTTTGTTACTTTTTTAACCAATTGCCAACCCACTTGGAATTGATGCAGGGTATAAAGATCCTGACAATTCTCATAATCAGTGATACTTGAATATCAACGTACTGAAAAAATAAACTCTAGCTTTTTGAACTTTAAAGTCCAATACACTCTATATTATAAATGGATTTTTTTACTTTTAATGAAATGTAATCAACCATAAACATATTCTTACAGTTTTGTTTACAATCATCCTTTAGTTTTATCCATTTAAGCACCACCATTGATTTATTATTTTCTGTTCATTTTTTAAAGACGCTATTACTACCATTACCCCCATTGCTATTTTGGTGCTGTACTCCCAATTGCTCAAGAGTCTGTGGTATATAGATAAATAATACTTCTGTGTTGCATGACCTCAGCAACACTCAATCCTGCACTACTTGCAAAATAAAAACTGAACGCTAAACTTTCCCAAAGAATTTTACCACATATTAAAAATTTTTAATTCCCATTTCTTTAATCTCCACTTATTGATATGTTGGAGTCCAACTATAACCAAATTTAAGACAGAAGTACAACTGAGTTATAACACATTTGGTTACAATTCCACATTAAAATTTTATTTTGATAATTCTCAATACCATTACTAATAATTATCTGATATCTTAGATACATCTCAGATGATTACATTTCTAAATGACAAAAATAGTACTCAGAAAATTAAAATTGGTGAAAATTACAGAAACATGATACAATATTTTCAAATGAACACATCAGTCTTTGTAATGTCTGTCAATGCAATTTCATTCTTGTCTTTTGCAGTTCTACAAAATTTTTTCAGGAAAGATTCTCTATCTACTAGATGACAATCCTACCACTTCTATAACTTTGATTCTTTTTTAAAAATTTATATCCACCTTATTTTTTTCTTGTGTTTTTTCTCTAAACAATCATAAACTAACTCTGGATTCAAATCTCCCCTTGAGAAAAACTGTATTAAAAATATGTATGAAAGTGTCAAAAAGTTAACAAACCATTAAAGATTGGAAGGCTAAAATACTGAAAAAAGGGCATGTCAAAGAGGATGGAGAGCTGTTTATTATCCTTTGCCCTTTGAAGGATTTCCCATCTATGGATGTCTATTGGTAGGCTGAGAAGCCAAGCAGAAATGCTGATAGACTTACAGTGCTGAAGAGGATAAAAAATTTGGTTCCAAGGTCAAAGGGAGGAAGACCCCTTAAACACCCAAGACTTTATTCTGAAACCCCAGAGGACTAGAAAAGTAAGAATGGAAATGAAATAATTATCATTCTCAAATATTGCAACACAACTGGAAACTGGCTTAACTGTTGCTGGCTTGAAAGTGATCTCCACTGATGCTTAGACCAGCCCTCAAAAGCAAAATTGGTATTGTTTGGATAAAATTAATGTAAACCATATTTTTTTTAGTTTATCAAAAAATTTTTCATAAGCAATGAACATCATTTAAATATGTGTATGTAGGTATGCATATATATACTGTTTGTATTATATATAAATATAATAAAATCATATAATAATAAAAGACAAGTTTGACTAAAACATGAGAAAAAAATATTGACAAAAGAATCAAGCCCAGATCTTATACTAGAGTCATCAGATTTAGACTTTAAATACTTGTGATTTAATAAAGACATATGGAAATTTTAAGCACAAAATAATTGAAATCAAGAAATAAAAATGTAGACTTAATGGAGTATGAAGTAATACATGTTTAGAGTTAAGCAGAACTAACTACTAAGCAAAATTCCAGAGGAGATAACAATAACACAGTAAAAGCCACATTTAAATAGGTAAAATTAGGTTTGAATTTTTTGAAACTGATGAAAAACTTTAACTCATGGATTCAACAAGTGCTACATTAAAGCAGGATAAATGCAGAGATAGCTATATAGCTCTTATAGTATAACTAATGACAAGATTACCCTAAAAGAACTTCTTGAAAATGAAATTACTTTAAAGTAGAGACAATATAACTTAGAGATAACCACTTAAATGGAAGCCAACTACGAACTACAATTCTATACATAATGAAAATATTCTTTACTGTAAGGGGGGAAAAAGACATTCTAGAAAAACAAAAAATGAAGTATTTGTCTACATCACATATACACTACACTAAAGGAAATAGTCAAAAGAAAAAGTATGCCAGATAAACAGACAGAAATTCAGAAACTAATATTATACAAGGAAAGGATAAAATACACAGATAATCTAAATGAATATTGACAATATAAATGAAAAAATGCTGTAATGTAAAATTTTAAATAAAAATCCACAAAAAATATCTAATAAAATACATCAAAGGCTTTCTCAGATCTTTGTAGTTTGAGAAAAGTGATTAAAGCTTTACTTTGAATGAGGCATTAATAAGTTAAAGAATCACATAGTATTATGTAGGGCAAAATCAAAGGTAATAAAACTGATAGGATAATAAAGAGCAAATGGAATAACAAAGGTGTTTAAACAAAAATAAGGCAAGAAAAGAAAACAAAAAAGAATATATAATGGGGAAAATAGCAGGATTTTAATCTTTTAAAAATCTATTTTAATCTATTAAAATCTAAACACCTTGGCTAAATGTAAATAATTTTAATATTCCAATTAAAGGAAAATTCCAAAATGATTTTTAAAAAGTATTTAAATGCTTTTTACAAAATAAGTAAGAATGCAGAAAACTTTTTAAAATGTGCAAAATGCTCTATCATGCTGAAACAATCAAAAGAATATAGCTGGTGTACGTATATTAACATGAGATGAAATAAACTGTTAAGAAGAAGTACTAGGGCCAAAGACAAACAACAACAAATGTTGGCAAGGATGTGGAGAAAGGGAACCCTCCTAAACTACTGGTGGGAATGTAAATTAATACCACCACTGTGGAAAGCAGTATGGAGGTTCCTCAAAAAACTAAATATAGAAATACCATTTGATTCAGGAATTCCACTCCTAGGAATTTACCCTAAGAATGCAGCAGCCAAGTTTGAAAAAGAAATATGCACCCCTATGTTTATCGCAGCACTATTTACAATAGCCAAGACATGGAAGCAACCTAAGTGTCCATCAGTAGATGAATGGATAAAGGCGAAGTGGTACATATACACAATGGAATATTATTCAACCATAAGAAGAAAACAAATTCTACCATTTGCAACACATGGATGGAGGTAGACGTTATTATGCTCAGTGAAATAAGCCAGGTGGAGAAAGACCATTATCAAATGATTTCACTCATCTGTGGAGTATAAGAACAAAGAAAAAACTGAAGGAACAAAACAGCAGCAAACTCACAGAACCCAAGAACGGACTAATAGTTAGCAAAGGGAAAGGGACTGGGGAGGATGGGTGGGAAGGGAGAGATAAGGGGGAAAAGTTTATGATTACCACACATAATGTCAGGGATGGGGCACGGTGAAGGCAATATAACACAGAGAAGACAAGTAGTGATTCTATAGCATCTTACTTCACTGGTGGACAGTGACTGTAATGGGACATGTGGTGGGGACTTGATAATGGGGCGAGTCTAGTAACCATAATGTTGTTCATGTAATTCTACACTAATGATACCAAAATTAAAATAAAAAAAAGAAGTAGTAGGGGTAAAGAAATGATTTTCATAAGATAAAGGAGCAGTATGCTGGGAAGATATGACACTTTTAAATTTCTATGCATGTAATAGTGGGAGATAATGTAAATTCATAATCATAGGAAGTTTTGCCTACTTCTCTTAACTATTGGAAGAAATAGAAAAAATTGTCAGTAAGTATTTAGAAGATTTAATTTTACTAAAATTTGGACCTAATTATCATATATGGAACATCACCCTCAATAACTGCAAAATGTATTCTTTTGATGTGCACATTTAATACTTATTCAAATGCACTATATGCTGTCCTATAAAGCAAGTGACAGTTATAAAGGACTAAAATAATATAATTTCTGACACTAGCTGAATTGAGAAATATGATAACTTAATCCCCCAGTATATTAGTCTATTTTAAATAACTCATAAGTTGCAAAATAAATCTAAATGAAAATTAGAAAATATTTTTAAATGAATGAGAATGAAAATATGACATTTTGAATCTCAAGAAAATTTATAACCCAAATGGCATATATTAAAAAGGAAAAAGAGAGGCTAAATTAAATAATTTAAATACCTGATCAACAGTTCAAAATAGAATAAACCCAAAAAACTTATGAAGAAATTAGAAACCAAAGAAATTAATAGACCACATCCAATGACAATACAAACCATGTAAAAAATTAAGTTATTAACAGAAATGGATATATTGTGAAAGAATCACACATCAAGGAGAAGTTTTTTTAAGTGTTCCATTGTAAATAAAAATAAAATCACTAATCTGCAAAACTCAGGGTGGTAGAGAGAAAGGAGAGGACACGCAGTATTTTTGAAACACAGCATAACTAACTACAGATCCTACAGTATTAAGATATGAGATACTATGTACCAGCCAATATAATTGACAACTTATATTAAATGGAAAAAAATTCCTGAAAATTACCATTTACCAAAATAGATATGGGGAGACATGAAAACTAAAGTACTCCTATACTTATTCCATAATAACATTGTCATACACATGCAGAAATTCTAGGTTCCAGATGCTTCAATCGGGATTCTTCAAAACATTTAAGAAGGAAATGAAACCAACCTTACAGATTTCCAGAGATAAAAAGGAAATACTTTCACAGTATAATGCAAGTAAACTGGATACTGTCCTTTGTCAGACTTGTTAAATGCATACAGAATAATATTTTTTAATGTATTCTGATTGAAATTTGTGATATTCAAAAATAAAAATGTTAATATGCAGAACTAAAAAAATAAAAAGTAAAAGGAAATACTTCCTACGTTGTTTATGAATCTAGCATAACTTTAACATGCAAACATGAAAAGGACATTACAAAAGAAAATTATAAACCAATACCTCTTATGAACACAGAAGTAAAAAGTTCTAAATTAAATGTTTACTAAATCCAACAATGTACAAACCACCAAGACTGTTGCATTTGCTACAGGAATGAATGTGTTTTTTAAAAACTATTTAACCATCACCCAGATCAAGATAGCAATCATTCTAATTTTTCTTCCCTTCATCTACTTCACCCATCCTCCCATCCACCTCCCCTATGGTAACCACCAGTCTGTTCTCTGTGCTTATGAGTCTATTTCAATTATGTTTGTTGTTGGGTTTTTTTTTAGATTTCACATATAATTAAAATCCTATTGTATTTCTCGGACTTACTTCACTTAGTATAATACCTTATAGGTTCATTCATGTTGTCACAAATGGCAAGACTTCCTTCGTTTTAATGACTAATATTCCATTGTTTATATAAACTACTTCTTTATCTATTCATCTCTTGATGGACATTTAGGTTGTCCCACATTTTGACTATTGTAAGTAGTGTTGCAATAAATATAGGCATGTGTATGTATATATTTTTGGATTAGTGATTTTGTTTTGAGTAGGTTCCCAGAAAGTAGAATTACTGAGTCATATCGTATTTTTATTTTTAGTTTTTTTGAGAAATGTCTGTACTGCTTTCCATAGAGGCTGCAACAATTTACATTCCCACCAATGGTGTAGGATGGTTTCCTTTTCCCCACAACCTCATCAACACTTGTTATTTCTTGTCTTTTTCATAGTGGTCATTATGACACATGTGAGGTGGTGTCTCTTGTGGTTTTGATTTACACTTCCCTGAATAATGTTGAGCATCTTTTCATGAGGCCATCTGTATGTCCTCTTTGGAAAAAATGTCTATTTTTTGTCCTCTATCCACTTTTTAATTGGATTATTTTTATTTTATTTTTGGTATTGAGTTGCCTGAATTCTTTATTTTGGGTATTAGTGCCTTATCAGATATATCACTTCCAAATATATCCTCCCACACTGTAGGTTGCTTTTTGTTTTATTGATGATTACCTTTACTGTGAAGAAGCTTTTTAGTTTTATGTAGTCCTACTTGTTCACTTTTGCTTCTGTGTCTCTTGTCTGGGAGACATATCCAGAAAAGTTACTAATGCTGACGTTCAAGAGTTTACTGCCTACGTTTTCTTCTAGGAGTTTTATGGTTTCATGTCTTATTGAGGTCTTTAATTCATTTTGAGTTTAATTATTTTTGTGTTTGGTATAAGACAGTGACCCAATATAATTCTTCTGGATGTAGCTGTCCGGTTTTACCAGCAAAATTTACTGATAAGACTGTCTTTTATTCCTTGTATATTCTTGCCACCTTGTCATATGTTAATTGACCATATACACTGTTAGTGTATAGGAATGCAACAGATTTCTGCGTACTAACTTTGTACCCTGCAACTTTGCTGAATTCAGATATTATAATTAGAAGTTTTGGAGTGGATTCTTAGGGTTTTTTATGTACAATATCATGTCATCTGAAAACAGAGACAGTTTGACTTCTTCCTTACCAATCTGGATGCCTTTTATTTCTTTGTGTTGTCTGATTGCCATGGCTAGGACCTACAGACCTATTCTGAATAGAAGTGGGGAGAGTGAATGTCCTTGTCTTCTTCCCAATCTTAAAGGAAATGCTTTCAGCTTCTCGCTGTTTAGTATAATGTTGGCTATGAGTTTGTCATATATGGGTTGGGGTACTTGCCCTCTATACCCGTTTTGTTGAGCTTTATCATGAATGGATATTGAATTTTGTTGAATGCGTTTTCAGCATCTATGGAGATGATTATGTGGTTTTTGTACTCCTTTTTGCTTATGTAGTAGATGATGTTGATGGATTTTTGAATGTTGTTCCATCCTTGCATCCCTGGGATGAATCTCACTTTATCATGATGGATCATCTTTTTGATGTATTTTTGAATTCAGTTTGCTAATATTTTGCTGAGTATTTTTGCATCTATGTTCATCAGGGATATTGGTCTATAATTTTCTTTTTTTGTGGTGTGTTTGCCTGGTTTTGGTATTAGAGTGAAGCTGGCCTCACAGAATGAGTCTGGGAGTATTCCCTCCTCTTGTACTTTTTGGAAAACTTTAATGAGGATGGGTATTAGGTCTTCACTAAATGTTTGATAAAATTCAGCAGTGGAACTGTCTGGAGAGGGGTTTTGTTCTTAGGTAGTTTTTTGATTAACAATTCAATTTCTTTGCTGGTAATTAGTCTATTCAGATTTTACGTTTCTTCTTGGGTCAGCCTTGGAAGGTTGTATTTTTCTAGAAAGTTTTTCATTTCTTTAGGTTTTCTAGTTTGTTACCATACAATTTTTCATACTATTCTCCCATAATTCTTTGTAATTCTGTGGTGTCTGTAGTGATTTTTCCTTTCTCATTTCTGATTCTGTTTATGTGTGTAGACTCTCTTTTTTCCTTGATAAGTCTGGCTAACAGCTTATCTATTTGTTTACTTTCTCAAAGAACAAGCTCCTGCTTTCATTCATTCTTTCTATTGTTTTATTTTCAATTCTTTTTATGTCTCCTTTAATCTTTATTGTGTCCCTCCCTCTACTCACGTTGGGCCTCATTTGTTCTTCCTTTTCTAGTTTCATAAATTGTGAGTTAAGACTGTTCATTTCAGATTGTTCTTCTTTCCAGAGGTAGGCCTGTATTGCAACATATTTCTCTCTTAGCATGGCCTTCGCTGTGTCCAACAGATTTTGCGGTGTTGAATTATTGTTGTCATTTGTCTGCATATATTGATTGATCTGTGTTTTTATTTGGTCATTGATCAGTTCATTATTTAGGAGCATGTTATTAAGCCTCAATATGTTTGCGGGTTTCTTGTTTCTTTGTGTAATCTATTTCTAGTTTCCTATCTTTGTGATCTGAGAAGCTGGTTGGTACAATTTTAATCTTTTTGAATTTACTGAGGTTCTTTTTGTGACCTAATATATGATCTATTCTTGAAAATGTTCCATGTGCACTTGAGAAGAACGTGTATCCTGTTGCTTTTGGGTGGAGTGTTCTGTAGATGTCTGTTAGGTCCATCTGTTTTAATGTGTTGTTGAGTGCCTCTGTCTCTTTATTTATTTTCTGTCTATTTGATCTGTCCTTTGCAGTGAGTGGTGTATTGAAGTCTCCTAAAATGAATGCATTGCATTCTATTTCCCCCTTTATTTCTGTTAGTACTTGTTTCACATATGTAGGTGATCCTGTGTTGGGTGCATAGATGTTTATAATAGTTATATTCTCTTGTTGGACTGACCCTTTTTTCATTATGTAATGTCCTTCTTTGTCTGTTGTGACTTTCTTTGTTTGGAAGTCTATTTTGTCTGATAGAGGTACTGCAACTCCTGCTTTTTTCTCACTATTAATTACGTGAAATATCTTTTTCCATCAATTTACTTTCAGTCTGTGCATGTCTTTGGGTTTGAAGTGAGTCTCTTGTAGGCAACATATAGATGGATCTTGTTTTTTTATCCATTGAGTGACTCTACATCTTTTGATTGGTGCATTCAGACCATTTACACTTAGGGTGATTATCGATATGTATGTACTTATTGCCATTGCAGGCCTTAGATTCATGGTTACCAAAGGTTCAAGGATAATTCCCTTACAATCTAACAGTCTAATTTAACTCACTTCGTATGCTATTACAAACACAACCTAAAGCTTCTTTTTTATTTCCTCATTTTTCTTCCTCCTCCATTCCTTGTATGTTATGAATCATATTCTGTACTCTTTGTCTATCCCTTGAGTGATATCTATTTAGCCTTAGAAATACTTCCATCTATAGGAGTCTCTCCAAAATGCACTGTAGAGGTGGTTTGTGGGAGGTAAATTCTCTGTCTTTTCTTATCTGAAAACTGTTTAATCCCTCCTTCAAATGTAAATGATAACCTTTCAAGGTAGAGTATTCTTGGTTCAACGCCCTTCTGCTTCATTGCATTAAATATATCATGCCACTCCCTTCTGGCCTGTAATTTTTCTGTTGAGAAGTCTGATGATAGCCTGATGGGCTTTCCTTTGTATGTGATCTTATTTCTCTCTCTGGCTGCTTTTAATAGTCTGTCCTTATCCTTGATCTTTGCCATTTTAATGACTATATGTCTTGGTGTTGTCTTCCTTGGGTCCCTTGTGTTGGGATATCTGTGCATCTCCTTCCCCAGACTTGGAAATTTTTCAGCAATTACCTCCTTCAAGACACTTGCTATCCCTTTTTCTCTCTCTTCTTCTTCTGGTACCCCTATAATGTGAATATTGCTCTGTTTGGATTCGTCACACAATTCTCTTAATATTCTTTCATTCTTAGAGTTCGTTTTTTCTCTCTGTGCCTCAGCTTCTTTGTATTCCTCTTCTCTAATTTCTTTCCATTTACCGCCTCTTCTACTATATCTAATCTGCTTTTAAATCCCTCCATTGTATGTTTCATTTCAGATATGGAATTTCTTAATGATTGAATCTCTGACTTAAATTCATTCCTGAGTTCTTGAATATTTTTCTGTACCTCCATAAGCATGTTTATAATTTTATT
>JAVSCE010006341.1:0-108951 GCA_032199065.1 Smutsia gigantea | reverse complement strand
TGTTTAATTTAGTAGGTAACGTGCCTGAACTCTCACCACAAAGCTGTCACTCTTTGGGTGGATTGCAGTTGAAGT
Source organism: Smutsia gigantea (assembly GCA_032199065.1). Lineage (NCBI taxonomy): Eukaryota > Metazoa > Chordata > Mammalia > Pholidota > Manidae > Smutsia > Smutsia gigantea. The sequence goes on along the minus strand of JAVSCE010006341.1, from coordinate 108,876 downwards.
TTCTTGTTAGTTCCTTTAGGCTTTGCTGGGTAACTTGGCATCTGCCCTACATATGCATTGGTTCAGCAGTTGGCCAGATATTTGGGCAAAGTTTATACCCAGAATCTGGACTTCTCCAGTCTGGTTCACTCTTGCCGGAGTTTCCTTTTTCATTTTATAGCCGACTTAGTTGCCTTCAAATCTCTTCCCTCATTCTTCAAACCGGTATGCCTGCAGGTTTCTATCTAGGCTTTAGCCATCTAGCATGGGAGGACAGAAGCTTGCCCTCAGGCTGAACTTACAAAAACTGGGAAATGTACCCAATTCCCTTCTCTTCCATGTGTCAATAACCTGTCCTACCTCCTGACTCTGAGTCACTTTTCCTCTGATAACTATTTATTTAATATTTTGCCCAGAGTTTATAGTTGTTATCTACGGGGTGGTTGGTCTGCTAAGAGCTATTCAGCCAGGATCAGTAGCAGAAAATCCTATGATTCCTCTATGAGATGTGTTGAGGATTGTATGAGATAATGTCTATAGAATGCTCATAGTAGATGCTCAATAAATGTTGCCTCCCCATACTACAAGTCCCCAGCCTCAGTTTTTATGCTTGACATCACCATTTCATAAATAAAGGGTTTTGTTATTCTTGAAGCCCTTTCATCTCTATTGTATTCTTTTCTTAAAAAATTTCTAAGGGGTCTGCAGGGTAGGCATAATTCCCTCTCTTTATGGGTGCAAAAAACTAAGATTCAAAGGAATTATGGGACTATCCCAAGGTCACATAGTTAATCAGTGGCAAAGGCTGGAACAGTCTTCACATTTGCTGATGTCTCCCTGCACCAATATCTGTTGGCAGTGAGGATTAGCAAACAGCATGCGTTAGCAAACCCAGGTAGGTTGGGTGGAGTGCTTCACCCCAATCCCTTTTCTATGGATGAACCCTGGGGGAATGTATGGATTACGCCTCCTGGGCTTAGCCTCACCCCACACGTGAAAGTCCTACAGACTGTGGGGATCGAGCACGGATGGGTCTGGACACCCTGGCAACTTTATGCTGTGTGCCTCTGAGGATCCCTACATTTATCATTAGCCCAGGAAGGGAGTGGTGTTTTATCATGTCATCGGCACTGCCACTCGGGTTCCAACAAACTGTGTGCCTTGGGGTAGTAAACCCAGTTCCCTAACCTGTTAAGTGGAGAAAATGCCTAATTTGCCAGCTTTATGGGTTTATTGTAGTCACTGAGATGCTGTGAAGAATGTAAGAGTACTTTATAAATCAAACAGTGCAAGACTGTGTGTGTCTATAAAACAGTGTTGCCACGATCCTTAAGTCTGCGGCCACTCAGAGAGACGCAGGACTCCGCCCTCACTGCAACAGAGAGATGTGGGTCCAAGTATCTGAAGTGAGGAAGTTTAGCAGAGCAGGGCTTGGAGTCCTACAGTACTGAGTTCAGATCCTTGCTGCTCCCTGCTTAGCTGTGCACCTTGGGGCAAGTTACTTCACTCTTCTGAATCTGAAAAATGAGAATAGTAACAATAACAGTAGGAATAATGAATAAACCATAAGGTTATTGTGAGGATTAAATGTGATTATGTCTGTTAAGTGCTTTGCAGATGGTAAGTATTCAATAAATAATAGCTAATAGTAAAAATGGCAAATGTCACCTGTGGGCACGCTTCCCTGCGGAGGCTCTGAGCAGGCCGCCCAGCACCATGGGAAGCAGACATCGCAGTCTGCACTCCCAGACCCAGAGACGTCCACGACCCGCCGTGTGCCCTGTAGCCCTGGGAAACTTGCTCCAGTCTCTGGACCTCAGGGCCTGAAACATGAGGGGGTTGGACTAGATCCTGTCCTCCAGGTTCCACTCTCCGTTGCTGAGCAGATTCTAGCTCCTGTTAGGCAGCATGAGTGATGCAGGGAAGAAAGAGGTATTAGCAAACTCGGGCTCTGCCTCGGGCTGATGTCCGCCCAGACGGGAAGGTGTCCAGATGGTGCTGAGCTTGGGAAATGTGGCCCGGGGTGTGTTGCAGCAGGAAAGCTCAGGGGAGAGATAGATTCCCACATAGACGGGGACAGGGCAGTGCCATAACACAGAGCAAACCCCAGCTGGGCAGAGGGAGCCAGAGGCCCCAGAGTGGAAGCTAGGGTTTCAGCCACAAATTAAACCTTCTCAGGACTCCACACATGGGCGCTCTCCCACCTCCTCTTCTGATGGGAACAGGTTTCAGTTCCAGCCTGAAGTGAGCTAATTCTTGGGCCTGGCCCAGCGAGGCTTGTGTAGCACGTCCCTTCTCTGCTTCCTCCATCTCTGTCCTCGCTTCTCCAGCTAGAAGTAATCAGGCTGGTTGGAACCCCAGCTTTGTCACCTACTGCTCTGTGACCTTGGACAAGTGTCCTTGTCAGCCTGGGCTGCTATAACAAAACATAAGGGGGGGAGGGCTTAAAAAACAAACATTTATTTCTCCCGGTTCTAGAGACTGGGAAGTCCAAGATCAAGGTGCACAGCTCCAGCGAGGGCCGGCTTCCCGGTGTGCAGATGGCCTGTCTTGCCTGTATCCTCACATGGTGGACAGCAGACAGCAAGGCAGCTTGCTCCGTGTCTCTTCTCAGAAGGACACTTAATCCACTCATGAGGGCTCCACACTCACAACCTAATTACTCCCTAACGGCCCCACCTCCTATACCACCCTAATGTCATCACACTGGAGGTTAGGGTTGCAACAAATGAATTTGGACACAAACATTTGGTCTGCAATAAGAAGTCAGTTATACATCTCAGTTTCCACATCTGTGAGCGAAGGATAATGCTCCAATTGTCATAAAGTTCAACAGCACAATGTGTTTAACAGCGTGTGAGCTGGGCTTATGGTATGTGTGTCCTTGGTCGAGGCCCTCTCCCTGCCTCTCCTCACTGCCAGGCATTCCAGGGTCCATGGGGTGGTTGCAGGTAGAAACCTGAGGCTGTCATATCACTACTGCAGATCTCATGCATTTCTTCATTTACTCAAACAATAGTGAATGGGCATCTAGATCAGAGCTTTTCGAAGTTGAATGTGCACACAAATTACCTGCATCTTATTTAATTGCAGGTGTTGATTCCGGAGGTCTGGGGTAGGGCCTGAGATCCTGCTCTTCTAACATGGTGTCCGCACTGCGGATGCTGCCGGTCTGTGAACCGCACCTTGAGCAGTAAGAGGCTAGACCCCAGGGCTACCATTCTGGGGAAGGTGCATCTCTGCCTGCTGGGAGTTCAGAGTCTGGTGGGAGACATGGGCAACAGACACTCGGTGAACCAGTGTCACACTCGGGGGATGGGCACCCATCTGACCTTCAGAAGCCTTGGAGGGCTTCCAGGAAAGAGGACTGTGTAGTCCTGAGAGATTATGAGGAAGGAGTCAGGTCATGGGGAGAAGGCAGGAGATGGGAGGGTAGATGGCCTTGTGGAGTGAAGGGCCTGTGTTGGATGGGCTGAAAGGGTCATCCTGCCAACTGAAAAGCTACAGAGGAGCAGGGAGAGGCGGTGGCCGGATGGTGAAGCGCCTTGAAACAATACATCTGAGTTCCATTTTGCAGGAGACAGGAAGCCTCTGAAAGGTTTTAAGTAAAGTGGCATGGTCAGCTTGGGGGTTTAGAAAGCTCCTCTGGCTGCTGTGAAGAGAATGGCTCCTGGGCACACCCGAGGCTGAACCACTGCTGGTGAAAAAGGGAGTGTCCTATTTTGCAGGCGATACCCATTCCCCTCCTCCCCTGCTGCCCGCTCCCACTCCCGTCACCAGGACACTCACACTAGCCCAGGGCCTTTGAGTGGGCAACCCAACAGAATGTAAGGCCCCCCCCAACGGCACCCCACCCCTACCAGGCCCTTGGGGTGTCAGGTCCCCAGCCAAGGTCTTAGAAAGGAAAGGAAAAGAAAGAGCCGTGCTTTCAGCCACATGCTCCTGGGCGTTCCAAGCTCAGCGAAGCACAGGAAACACAGAGGAGAACCTCACTCGGAGACCCAGCTCAAGAGAGAGAGCACTCCACTGAGGGAGAGCATTTCGGATTTGCTGCTGGAGGAAGAGGGGGCAGAATTTAGGGCAAGGAGGCAATGGTTCTACCCAGGACTTGGGCAACCAGGGGGGACTTGAGATCCTTCTAGAATGCCTAGGCTGCTGCACTGGCCACTCTCTGCCTTGGGTACCTGGAGCCTATTAACTGGAGGAGGAAAAGCAGCTGCCCTCTTGGGATTAGAAGTCACCTCTGGAGTGTCGCACTTCCTAGGGATGCTTTTAGTGTAAGGGTTGCCCCCTGGGGGGTAAGGGAGGTTGTGCTCAAGTCACTCTGTAATTATTTATGTCACCTGTATGGCTAGGAGGGTAAGCTAAATGACACTAACACCAATACATCCATCTCTGGGGCTCGGTGAAAAGTCTCAGCTCCTTAGTCCCTGTGTGCTTCATCCCATGGTGAAAGCCCACATCTTGTCCTTCTGCATTAACTGCCCGGGGTCTGTGGGTCTCACGTCCATCTACGGGTCTGTGGGCTCTTGTTCGGCATCAGAGACCTCCACACAGTGAGGGGTGGTGGCAAGAACATTGGGTTTGAGGTCAGATGACTGCTCGATTTCCCATTCTGCCATTTATTTGTCTTCCCATTGTGAGTAGGTTTTCAGATTCTCTGAGCCTCAGTTGTGAAATGAAGCTAAGACTTCTAGCTCCTTCAGCGGCAGTTACGGGCATTAATTAAGAACATGTGAAACTTACAAACGTTTCATCAGAAAGACTTGTGAAAGGATCACATCACTGCCAGGACCCTCCCCTGACAGCCCCATATATGGGCATGATGGTGCCTGTGGCCCAAGGCCACCTCAGTCCCACCTCTGAACTCCAGGTTGTTCACCGTACACTCTATTAAATGGAGGAAAGAAGATTAGAGTCCAAAGTGCCCTGTTCAAATCCCAGCTCTTGTACTACCTAGGTGACCTTAGGTCACCTTACCTTCCCAATTCTTGATTTTCTCACTTGCAAACTTGAAACTCCCTCTTTATGGGATGGTTGTGAGAATAAATGAATAATGTGAAGGAAGCAGTCACGCAGTGGACATGCAACATCCTTCCGTTCTTTCCCCAGGACAGTAGTTAAAAATACATAAGGCCTCGTCTCCTTCAGAAAGCACAGCGCAGGAATTAAACCCCTTGCTAAGGGACCTTCTGCCTCCTGCCTGCCCAGTCCCATGGCCCTTGAATCAATCAGCATGCCGTGAGTGACCCCCCACAGTGTGAGCAAGGCAGAAGGTGGGATCTGGGGCAGGCAAATGCAAGTGCCCTCAGGGAACTGAAAGTCTGCTGGGAGAGACTCAGGCCCCTGGAGCTAAGACAGTGAGTGGAGGGCACTCACCATCCCTGTGCCCCCGTAGGGCTGCACGAGTGTGAAGGCAGCAGGGATGCTCAGGTGTGGGGGTAGAGAGTCCCCTGAGGGCTGGAAAACATCACCCCATGCACATCACTGGAACCTCAGAACACAGCCTGGGGCCAGAAGGTTCATCCCAGGTTGAGTATAATGAGGCTGGTGGAGGAGGACAGGGCTCGGGAGTCACAGCTTCCAGCTTACCACCCGCATTTGCTAAGAGCCGCTGCTGATCTCTCTTCATCTGGAGCCTCAGGCCTGAGGGACAAGGTGAACAAGCTATGACAAGCCTGGGGGGAAGCAGGCAGCCCTAGGTTCCAGCGCACCACCTCTGAGGCCTTGAGCAGATCAAGTCACCTGTCTGAGCTCCATTTTCCTCTGCGGTCTCGTTGGAAAGGAATGCCTCACCCACCGCCCCCAGGACCCTGGGAGTGTCTGATGAGAACAGAGAACACCCTAGAACGAGAACCCCCACATCTGGAGTGAGATGCTGGAGGGAGTTGCCCTGGCTCTGAATGAGGCTGTGACATTCCTCCGCAGCCAGGAGACAGAGCAAGGCGGGGACTCAGCTAGGAGGCAGCAGGTGGGGGCAGAGGGGTCAGCAGGCCGGTGTCTTGCCCAGCCTGGGACAAGGGTGGCCTCAGGTAAGGACCGGAGCCAGGATTTCCAGCAGACAAAATTCACAGACCGATTCCCTGCTTTGGAGACACCAGTCCGGACAGGGCCAGAGACCTCCAGCCTGGAAAGGAAAGCTCTGTATCACCCACCTGCCTCTCCCCTTTCCACCCTCATCCCCGCTGTCCTGAACCTTTCTCCCCAGACACTGAGCCCCACTTCTGGTCCTGAGAGTCCCAGCCCCTCGGAAGCCCCAGCGGCAGCCATGGGGCTGCCAGGAGAGGGCGGGCTGGGCCTCCCGTGCCCCTCCTCCCCTCCCCCGCCTTCCCTGAGACCTTTCACAGGGCCACTCAGCAGTTCCTCATCCATCTGCTTGATAATTAAGCATCCTCGTCCTCAGTCTCCTTCCTAATCTATTCATTGTGAGTCATTAGCGGATAATTGGACAGAAATGAAGAACCTTGACAGATCCAAGCCAGACCCTGAAGCCCCTCCTCATGAGCTAACAGCCTCCTTCTCTGTTGCTCCAGACCAAGGAGGCAGCCTGAGTCATTTTCTCCCTGCCATGCTTCTCTTTCTCCCGGTCCTGCTGTTTACAGCTGTATATTCCCCTCCCCGCTTCCCTTCCCACAGCAAGACGAGTGGAGACCTGTGTGACACAGCCGGGCATCCCAGTTCCTCATCCTTTCCCTGGCAGATACTAGGTGTTCAACACACATTTGCTAAGTGAATGAATGTGACATTTTAGATGAATACTTACTAGCTCACCCAACAGTTTCCATCAGAGTGTTTGCTGCTGTCCCTGACCAGGGGTGATAGTCAAATATTTAAGAACCAGCACTGGCGCAGTGGTTGAGGTCCTGTGGGCCAGGCATGAACCTTTTAGTTTCTGGATATTGGGGGATCCAGGAGGCCCTGAAGGAGCGTCCCTGGCAGCAGGTGCTGCTCACAGAGCTCTGGGAAGTTACTATGTAGCGGCCAAGGTGGGAGAACTCCAGCATTTTCACAGGACCCCAGTGCATCCTGGATGAACGTCAGATTGAATGAGTGAATCGCTCCATCTCTAGGGCACTCTGGGTCTGCCTCTGTCTGCCCTGCCCACCCCCTCCCATTCTGCCTCTCTTCCCTTCCGTAATGAAGCTGGAAGGGTTATTTCCATAAGAACCCCCCCACGCTGCTGCTCCTGGCCATGAGCAGGAGGAATGTGGTCCTACCCATGCCAGTTGTAGCCGGGCTCAGGCAGCCACCCACAGCCCAGGAGAAAGGGGAATGACCTGCAGGCACCACTGCCAGGCTGCCCCACGGAGCCCAGGCGGCCTCCCCATGGCATGCCCTGGGCCCGACATCAGGACACAGGGGGCCGGTGCCTTGGCAGCAACATGCACAACACTTAACCCTCTACGTGGGAGTCAGGACCCTGGAGCAGGTCCCAGCCCGGCCCTGGCCTGCCGCGTGGCTCAGAGAAACTTGTTCTCTCTATAACCCTCAGTGTTGCCAAATGGAAAATGGGTTCTTTGCTCCAACTCTAAAAGATCTGTCAAGATCAATAGCCAGAAGCCAAGGAGGCCAGTCCACTGCCCTGCCAGAAGGGACAATCTGGTGCTCACCGCTGTGGTCCAGCCCCCGACCCCTGCTCTTAGACCAGTCAGCTACAGCAGAGCTCTGGCTTTGCCCAATGTTTCCCTTACTTCTTTGATAAGAACAGATCACATATGGAAAAAATATGTCTTTGCAGACACTCTCTTACTGACATTATTCTCAACACACAAGTGAGGCAACTATCATAACCCCCACTTTGCAAATGGAGAAACGAAGGCACAGGAGGGGCTGAGAGGGTAGTCCAAGGCTCCATGCTCGTTAGTGATGGCCCCGGGTCTGCCTGACTCCACCCATCACGCAGAAGCCAATAGAAAAGAGAAGAGAGCTTGCTGCCTATCTGTCCCCTCCTTTTCTCCCTCCACCCCGCCCCTGGCCTGTCCACACCCAGAGAGCTTCAGTGGGTGCCTCCGCTGGGCTGTAGGCAGATGTGGTGCTGACTTCCAGGCAGCAGACGAGCTGCTGAAGCAGCCCCCTTGGCCTGGGGGATCCAGCTAGGGCCAGTTCAGCTGAGTTGGGGGATAAACCACTTGGTACAGTCTTCAGGCCGGTAGACTGAACACTGGGAAGCCAGCAGTGACAACAGTAGAGGCAGGGGCAAGGCTTCAGAATGGCAATGAGCGCACGTGCTAATCCCTTGGCATGGCTCTCTTAGATTCATGGGCCAGGATTTGGGAGCATAAGGTGTCAAGTGACAGGTGTTAGGAGAAATCTGGGCAGGCAGCAAACAGCCGGACCCAACCATGGGCAGAACCTCCATCCCTGGGAAGATGGGTAGGAGCCCACCAGGGGTGCAGGTGTGGGAAAGCCACGTCCCTCCCTACCTCTGAGCTACTGGGCGGGAGGCAAAGCTGCAGGGGTCTGAACTGAGCAGACGCTCAGACTCCTCTGTCCGTTTCCTTGGGCGCCCCTGACTGGGGATCAGATTGCTCCAGCGTCGAGGCCGAGCGGACTCCCAGGCGGATGGGTCAGGGAAGGTAGTGTCACAGCGAGGGTGTAAAGGTGTCCAGGTCACACATCAGAAGGAATGAACACACCCTCACCCGGACCGTGAGAACTGGGACTGGAGGAACGCTCCAGACATTCTGCAGCTCTGCCACGCTGCCGCAGTCCACACTGCAGTCCATGCGTTTCCGGGAAGGGCTTTTCCCTGTTAATGATATCGCTCTTCAGGAAGGTCCACACCTTGAGACCTAATCGCAATCAATTAAACTGAACTGCGAACTTGCGGATGAAGGCCTGGAAATGCTGGATAAGGGAAGGTGGTTGTGGCAGGAAGAGGACGCAGGGGAAGCCAAGAAAATAACAAAACTGCATGCAGCTTCATGTGTTCTTCATAGCAAGTCTTCAAGGTGGGAGTTATTTTACTTATGTTAAAGCCAAGAAAAATGAAGTTCGGAAAGGTGAATTGGCTTTTTGACACCATCCATAATGACAGCACATGAGTTCACCTAAGAGATTTCTGGCTTTGATTCCTTGCAAGGCAATCAAGGTACACAAACCTCCCTCTATGGGGCTTATTTTTCATCAGACTTTTTAGAGTCTTGCCCGCACCTAATTCAACAATGATTTTTTATTGGCCTTCTCAAAGCATTAATTACTATAAGAACACAACTCCTTGCTGTATATATTTAGCTGGCTTATGTCACCCTTGATTAAATTACCTGCTTATAGTGATGAGCACAACTGCCATAAACAGGTTTGGGAACACAGGTAATGGAGGCAAATGAGAAAGGGTGTCTAACTAGCAGGGTGTTCAAGTACCACGGGCTATTGCTGGCTGGTTTTAGAGAAGGAATAGAGAGGTCAGTTCATGTAGATGTCTGTGAAGTAGGGATAGTTAAGAGAGTTTTCTTGTGGCGGGATTTGAACCCTGGTCTGCCTAGCTCCAAAGTTTGGGTTCTTTCCACTATACTACACAGACCCACCCTACCAGGTTCTTACTTTTGCCTAGATCTAGCCTGCTGTGGATCTGAATTCTTAGTAGTTACCTGTTTCAGATACGTGGAGATGGTTTCCCCAGCCCTTGACTTCCCTTGTCCTCACCACATAATGTTCCCCAATGGCTCTCCCAAGAAAAGCGTGGAGTAGGAAGTGACCCTGACTGCGGCTGAGACAGAGGGAGTCTGAGATGGCTAGGAAGGGAGCTTTGATCTCCAAGTCACACCTTCAAGCAGGACCTCCTCACCTTCCTGCACAAGGCAGGCCAGAGGGAAGCCTCCGCATCTCCCTTGAGCCAGTCCATGCCTCTCTGTCCTCATCTGCCAGTGGGGCATTCGCACCCACACCAGAGCACAGCTGTTGGGATCAAAAAGATGCCACAGAACTGGACATACAGGGAGAGCTTTCTAATGCCATTTCCTTTCTTTACAGAAACAGACACCTGCACTTTCAGAATTGGAGGGAATCTTACAGAAGAGGCTTTAGGCCACTATTTCCCAAACTCTGTTGCAGGGACTGTTCCTTCTTTTGGATGAAAATGGGAAGTTTGAAGAAATAAGGCTTTCGAGGAAATTTGGGAAATCCCAGGCCAGATAATGTTCAACAGGTTTCTGTTCTATGGAACTTTCTGGAGCCTGCAATGTATGTTGAGGATGGAGAGTGTGTTCTTTTCCCAAACTTCCTTTCCCCAGAACATCTTACAGGGACAGCCTTCTAAGGAACCCTCTTTGGAAGCCCATGATCTGGGCCAACCCTCTCATCTTACGGGAGTTGAATGGGCTCGGGAAGGAATTTGTCCAAATGTCCCTGGCAACAGAATTGGAACTGCATCCTTGGGATCCTCATCCCACCCCAGCTCGCCTCTTCTCCAGCCCACCTGCCTCTCCCAACCCTCTGAGATGTAAAGAGAAGCACCAGGTGAGAAGAAGCAGCCTCTGCAAATGTTCACAACCCAATAGCTGATGGGTCTCTGGAACCAAAAGGCTTAGAGCTCAGCTGGAGAGGAGTTTGCTTCTCCTGGTTCAGGCTGATCCCTTGAGAAATCCATCTGACCCACAAGCAGGCCCCCTTGGGACTCTGAGCATTCATCAACCTTGCCCAGGTCTCTATTTCTGGAGCTCTTCTGTGCCTTCCAGGGCTGTGGAAGGATAGCTAGAGTTGGTGCCTGCATCCTCTGTTGATCGCAGGGGAATTTTGCCTTGGCAGTCCATGCTCTTGGTGGTGGTGTGGAGGGGAGCTGTCTGCTTCACTAGCATTTCCGGCATTCTGGATTGGGAGACAAGGTAAGGAGAGTGGAGGTCGTGCTCATGGGGGCTCCCTGGCAAAGTGGCCCTTGCTCCTGTCTGTCTGACTCTCTGAACTGTGGCTCGCCTGGCAGTGGCTACGGATGACCCTCAGTTGGTGCTGTGGAAGGATAGCGTGGAAGGATAGCAGGCTGGCAAAGCCAGGGCTTTTGGCCCCATCACCTGTTCATGCCCACACCGAGGGCTACTCCTGCCTCTGTTCCCTCTCTGAGCCCAGCATTGCAGATGGTGCCCTGGCCTCCTGGCCTGCACCCCCTCGCTCCACTCCCTCCAGACCCTCTCTAGGATGGCATCAAGTCCAAGTCAGTGCTCACTGATGGGCCACGTCACTGCTGCAGCTCACAGACTGACACGCCTGGGGTCTTGGGCCGCCCAAGCAGCCCCATGCCCACCCTCCACATGTTAGGCCCCTCCTCCCTCAGGTGTTATCAACCTCAGGGTCCCTTTAACTCACTTCTCCATCACACTTTCCTTTTCCAGAGGATATGACCACTGACAACATCATGCAGGGCCCACAGTTGTTACAATAGTGACATTCTAGCCATCACTGACCTGTGAGGGCAAGATCTCAGTGGCCTGCCCTCCAAGTATCCTTCAGAAGTTTGTCTCATTTTGCCTTTTCCAGGAAGCTGTCCCTGCTGCTTCACTTCCCCCTGCCCCACCCTGGTTCAGGGGTCCCTCTTCTGCGCTGCCAGAGCCCACAGCCCCACCCCATCAAAGTACTTGCCATGTATTAGAATTGTTGATTCTCATCCACCTCCCCCACTTGGCTGGGATCTCAGAGAGGAGTTAGGCCTCCTTCATCCTTACATCCCCAGCACTTTGCACAGAGAGCTGATGTTCCATGTGCTATTCCTGTTTGAACATCTTCATCAAACAAAGGTAGTGTATCTTTTTTCTAATAACCTTATTGACAGCTAGGGAGGGTAAAAATGAGTGTCCCAAAAGGGATGAGATATATGCACAGGAAGGGCCTGGAAGGTCTAGGAGGGGACAGTGACACTGGCTGGAAGAGCTGGTCCGAGACTCTGAAACTCAATGTTCCAATTCACTTTGGCAACCTCTGACTGGTTGTCGTGCCAGGGAAGTTATTGACATTGAAATTGAAATTGAAATTGAGTTAGGAGAGGGGAGGGAGGACTGCAGGAGTCATGCAAATCAGAGTGAGGGAGAGGAAGACATTCCTATTCTGGGAAGCCCTTTATTATCCTAAGTTCCCGGCTCCTGTTTATTCATAACCTGTTGCCACTAATTGGACTATCATCTTTCTCCAGCTCAAAGGCTCTGGGATTGGGCCTTAAGGTCACTTAGTCCAACCTCCTTCTCAATCACAGATCTGCTTTTGAGCACTCCGATCTGCCAGGCACTGTGTAAAGTGCTTTGCATGAATTAGTGATAGAATTTGTTGTATTAAATGTCGGCCCATCCCGACGACTCTGGTCCTCCTCACCCCATTCCTTACTCGGGAATCCCCAGCACAGCAGCCCTGAGAGGTGGGTGGCCAGCCCGTAATGGAACGACTTCAATGACAGAGAGATTACTACCCTACAGCCCATTTTGTTTGTTGGACAGCTCTATTGTTACAAAGGTTCTTCCTGAGCTAAAATGTGCCTCTCCATTGGTTGCCATGGGTACTGTCCCTCCTCCTCCTCCTAAGCCTCTGTGGGGAGACCCCTCTGTCTGTGGTCAGGCAGGCAGACAGACGGGGCTTTGAGGTGGGATGGATGGTGCTCTGGGCACCCTTCTAGGGTTGGGGAGACCTTGAGTGACCCTGTCTCAAAGAGGACAACCCAACTGTCAATCCTCGGTGTGCACTTGTGTTCCATCCCCCATATGTGGGCTCCCGTCTGTCACTCTCTTGTGCTCTCATTTGTCACCTCTCTGTCACTCAAAAAGTGGAGCCCAGGTGCAAGAGAGTCGGCTGCAATCAGAGCTATGGGAAGGCAGATCGCAGGCAGGCTGACAGGCAGACAGGAAGTCACGCGGGCTTCTGCACAAATGAGTGCTGCAGGCAGGAACAGGTCTAACAGCCATTCCCCTAGGACAAATGGACAAACAAGTGGGCTGGAAAGACAGGTAGACAGGCACTGCGCAGGAAGGGAGTCAAGCAGACACTTGGGCCCATAGCAGACAGCGGGTGCCTCTGCTTGAGAAATGGCACCTGCCCCACTGTTGCTACTCGCCTGGCTTCTGAGCCCTTCTGGGCTGAGAAGCTCCTGAGGAGAAGCGTGAGCCCTGTGGCCGATAGATCATGCTTCCCATACCCCAGCAGGGCCAGAGGCCCCACCCAGCTGAACGACCTCACTGCCCCTCGTCCCACCACCCTCTCTGTCCACCCAGAGGCAGCCTCCCGTCCCCACCCTGTGACCCACTCACCGCAAAGCCAAAGAAGGGGCCAGAAAGGGCGTCTACCTCTTCTTCTGGAAGCTTCCACAGATTGACCACTGGAAGCATACTCTCTAAGACAGGTTTTAAAAAAGGAAATGAGATTTGATGTTCACACTTACCATCTCACTTATTTATACTTCTACCCCTCGAAGTAAAATCAGCCCATCTGAGGGCATGGAATATCAGAGATGTGAAATGACTCACCGAAAACCCTCCAGCTAACAGGAGGCAGCAGTGAGATTCACACCCAGGGCTGCATAACTTCAGGGTCGGCACTCTTCCCTCCACCCCCGGCGCCCTCTCCAGGGGACTCCCACACGTGTGGGTTCCCTCTGTCTTCTCAGCAGCATGAGAAGTCATGAAAAGACAGGCGTGATTTATGTCCTGAAGGAAGTTCCCCCTGGAGGAGGCTGGGACTTGGCCCAGGAATAGCAGATGATGTCAGCCGGGGCATTCCCCCCCGCCCCAAGCCCTTGGCACCGCCGGCATGGGACCGTCACCAGAATTGATGCACCAACAATTACAGAATTGGATCTGTCCTTCCCTGACTCGGCCCGCTTACACGTCATCCCTGGTGCTCAGGGAACACCTGTCTATTTGCCCAGTGACCTATTATCATCACGTACACCCTCCTCCCTCTCCCAGGCCTGGAAACAGCAGGAAGGAATATTGTATTCCAGCCACGTCGGGCTGTCCCTGAATCAACCAGCACAGTGCGGTCTCCACCCCAACTGCTGCTTGCCCTGGCCCTCCTTGCACACCTCACTTTCCCTCCGTTTATCTTCCTCCTAGCCCCTGACTTCCTGACTCTATTTTCCTTTCCTTTCCTTTTCTTTTTTTCACTTTATACACTCACCTGTCACTCAGGCCCAATGCTCAGCCCTTCAGCTGGACCTCTTGCTTCTTGTCTGACCTTGACTGAGATTCTTCCTCTAGCTGGGCTATCACTGGTTGTTTGGAACAAAGGCAGCGATGTGCTAGAGCTGCTCCTCCTAGCCCACAGGAGCAGCCTGGGCCTGTCTCTTTCGATCTCCATGTTCAGAGGCTTCATGACAGTGGATTGAAATCATGCTGGGAGTGTTTACACCAGATAAATAGGCAAACACTGCAAATCCGGGCTTTTTTTCTTGCAGGGGGCCAGTTGTTAAACATCTACCAGCACACCTCCGGATATAGGACCTGACCAACCAGGACCAGCTACAGGACTCCACGCATTTCAGCATAGTGGATAACAGTCCTCCAAACCCAGGACTGAGATCCGGACTAGACAGCATGACCCCATTCTGCACAGGGAAAATCTGAGGCTGAAAGAGGGTCTACCTCAAGGTCATCCAGTGGGTCAAGAGCAGGGCAAGGATTGGGGGTTCTGTGACTTCTCACCCCCTCGCCAGGCTGCCTGCAGAGCAAGTAGGGGTACACGTCTTGGTTCAGGTCTCAGGAATGACAAGATCAATGTGGCTTTGACCCAAGTGAGGGCATTTGGGAGACTGGCCGGAATGGTGCAGGCCAATCTTGGCATGCTGGGGAGGGGTCCTTTTTTGTCCTGCAACCAGTAACAGGAGGGCTTCACCCACAGCACACTCCTACCCCACAGCTAAAGACACAGTTAGAAAGGATTGCATTGTCTCTCTCAGTCAAGGCAATTACCGTGTAGTCTAGGAGTTCAAGGGCAAGAGTGTGAGATGGTGATGGACACAGTGTGTGTGTGTGTGTGTGTGTGTGGTGGGGGAGCCTTACCAAGATGGATGCAACGCATCTCACAGTGTCCTATGTGGAATGTCCATGCCATTAATAAGGGGTGGTGACAGGAGATTCAGAGAAGGAAGTGTGGTGGATCGGAGCCTGGTTTGGGGACTGTGGCAAGATTTGTCTGCCTGATGTTTCCAGCAGCCCAAGAGCAAGATTTATGGGTACTCACCCCCTCCGGAGCATGGGAATGGTGCACACACACACATTCGTGCCCAGAATCAAAGCCTCATGTTTCCTGGGGCAGGCATGCACAGCCAGACAAAAATATACACCCTGAGGCTCACTGGCGAACAGACACACATCAACATGTTTGCACTCGAATGTGTGCAGAGAGGTAAACATTCGTTAGAAATGTGTTCACACAGGCACGCATGCAGAGAACCTTGTGCTCCTAACCAGCTCCTCTTAACAACCAACCTGCAGCTGCCAATGTCCCTGCATTCTACAGTGGCCCCTCCCTGGCCTCCTGGCCTCAGGTCTCATCCAATCCAGCCCAGTCTCCACACAGAAGCCGCAGGAGTCTCATCCCGACTCTCCCCTAGGTGGAAAGCTTCAACAGCCTGCAGCACTGAGAACTCAGACGGGCATTCAAAGCCTGGAGAAATCTGGCCCTGCCCACCAACTGGCTATATCCCTCCCTCTCCCCATCCCCTATCCTTTCTGGTTCCCAGACCCCTATAGCCAAATCCTCTTTGATGTTGCAAAGACCACTGCTTCAGTGCCCTTCAGAAGGGTCCCAGATTAGAAGGGGTTTCTTGTGGCTCTGAGCAAATCCATCTCCTTGCCTGGCCCTCTTTTGGGGCCCTTGGCTTTGCCAAGCTTGTGTGAGAGATTGGTGAGCATGCCTGACCTTGCCCCCTGCACTATGGGCTTCCTGTGGCTCCTTTCCTGTCTGTCTTAGATTTTGACACTCACTAGGACCTCAGGAAAGGCAGTAGGCGGGTGGGCTGGGCCACTGTCCCTTCTCAGTCACCTCTTCTTTGCTTCCCTCTTCTCTCCTATTTTTGATGGATCTGGCTCTCCCTGTTAGAGAAGACTCTCTGTGAAGGCATGTCCCCCCTTGACAGGAGGATTTAGGAAGACCTGCCAGTCACCCCTTGCCTAGGAGCCATCCTCAGACTAGAAGGAGTCTCCAGAGGTCATTAAGTGCCTCTGCTCTGAGTTCAAGCACATGGCTGGTCATTAGTGGATCTCAGAGACAAATACAGATTCTCCCACTCTACTTCCAAATACCTGCTCAATCTCTGGAAAGCTCTATGCTTGACTTCAGAAGTTAGAGAACTGTAGTGTTTGGGAGGGGCTTTAGCCAATCTCTTATCCAGAGTCAGCCCTTCTCCTGTGTGAGGCCAGCCCCTGGAATGCCTCCAGGGACAGAGAGCTCAATCCTTACGAGGCTGAACACCTCCCAATGTTAGATCTCCTTGCCTCCTTATGGCACACCCCTGACCCAGCTCAACCCTCAAGGCCACAGCTGTCTCCAGCATATCCAGGATAGGCCTCTGAATATTTTGAGCAGGTGACACAGCCCTGTTTGTTCACACAGTCATTCCCCACATGACATGGATTCCACACCCGTGTCCAGAGAAGGATCTTTCTAAATGCAGCAATTAGAATGCACACTGCTACAAGGCAGCCTCCCCTCCTATCCCTGACCCGCCCTTCCTGAAGCTCTTGTCACCCCTCCCATCTGATCCATTTCCATGGTCCATTTTCAAGTCACACCCCCACTTGCCCCCACCACCCCCTACTCCCGGCACAGAGGGATCTCTTGCCAGGGCAAGAGCACTGGGTTTGGACTAAGGCAGACCTGGCTTCACCATGAGCTAGTCACCGACTCTGTGAGCTCAAGTGAGGCACGTTGCCCCTCTGTGCCCATCTTCCCTTCTGCAATGGGGACAGTCATTCCTTCCTTGGCGAGTGTTGTGGGATGGGTTAGTGGACCTAAACCCCCCAAGACAGGGCCTGGCCTGGATGTCCATTAAACCTCACCCCCATCCCGTCTCTCCCACTGGGGATCCCAGTGATGACAACTTCCCTCCAACCCTGAGAGGGATGAATTTAGCAAACATCTGTGCAACCCTCTATCATGGGCTCTGCTAAAATCAAGATTCATAATGTCTAATGTGTTCCTTTCATCTGCTAATTTAATAATTCTGCTAAGAAATGAGCTCGTTTGGCCCTCAATTTGCTTCCCAGAGTCCTCACGCCTCCTATCGCTCATGACTTCATTAGCTCCCAGACACACACTTTCCCCTCCCCTGCCCCTCCTCCCCTTGGTTTTAGGAAAGGCTGCTTCTGATCAACTGTATGGTCCAGTCAACTCTTCCCTCCCCAACAGCGCCTCTCCTCGGAGGATGGAGGGCAGGCTCTCCCCTGCCTTCTGCTTTCTCTGTATCTCCTCATTGACTGAGAAAATGAGCTTTTGCCCACTGGCCCATGGCCTCAATATCCAGGAGGACCAGTGGGCTCTCGTTACAAGAGCTCAGTTAAGTGTGAGGAGGGGCTTTTCTCACAATAATGCATTCCTGCAGTAGAGCAACATGATACAGGGTCAGGTCGCGAGCTTCCTGAGACTGGAGACACCAGTCAAGGCAGCCAACTGTATGGCAGAGATGCATTAGGGCAATGTATTCCTTTTCAAAAAAAGTTTTGATTTTTAAGAGATTTGACTTCCTCCTCTCTGCTTCTCCGGCCACCTTGTACCACGTTCTCCATCCTTTTCTCTGCTCTATTCTCACCAGCCTTGGGCAACAGAATATTTACTCTTCTGTCCATGGATACCTAGGGGATTGATGGATGGGATTCAAGGGGATGCAAAATGTTTTTAGTTTGTGCATGTATTCAGTTTCAAAGTTTTAATCAATTTTTCTAAGGGGTCTCTAATCCAGAAAAGCTAATGCCATAGGACAGGGGTAGGCAAACTTTTCTGTAAAGAGACAGATATGAAATACTGTACTTTGAAGATTCCACCATCCCAGCTACCCAAACTGTTGCTGTAGGGCAAAGTGGCCATGAGAAATGTCAATGAATGGAGGTGGCTGTATTCCAGTGAAACTTTATTCACACAAACAGGCATCTGGCAGGATGGGGCTATAGTTTGTTGACCCCTCTACAGAAAGAATTCTGATTTCGAATGGGAGCTTACACTAGGCATCCCTTTAATGCTCTCCACTTTATTCTTTCACTAATTCATTCGCTCAGTTTATTACATAAATATATACCAAGTCCCTGCTATGTGGTAGGCCTTATGCAAGGCTCAGTACAACAAATAGGAAAAGGAAAAAGACACCAACACTGCCCTCAAGGATCCTACAGCCTCGTTGGAGAGACATGCATGGAAACTGTCAGTCAGTGCAGTAAGGACCATGATGGAAATTTGTACAAGAGGCAGCAGTGGCATAAAGGAGACCGTGCAAGGCAAAGGGGAGGGACCTAGACAGAGTGGCAGACACTTAAGCCATACCCACAAGAAGGAGGAGGAAT
The DNA here is from genome assembly GCA_032199065.1 of Smutsia gigantea. NCBI lineage: Eukaryota > Metazoa > Chordata > Mammalia > Pholidota > Manidae > Smutsia > Smutsia gigantea. The sequence goes on along the minus strand of JAVSCE010006341.1, from coordinate 90,433 downwards.
TTTCCACCTAGGTGACTGGGAGGGCATCCCAGGCAGCAATACAAAGGCCCTAAGGCATGAGCCATACCTGGGTAAGTGTAAGGAATGAAGCCTAGAACTGAAGTGCAGAGTACAGGTGGGTGTCAAAGGGAAGGGGACGCAGGGGGAAAGAGAGGGTGAAGACATTCCATGAAGGGTCTTTCAATCCAAGAGAAAGACTTTGGACTTCCTTCTCAAGGCAACAAGCATGTATTTACAATTTCTCCCCTTATCTTCATTCTGACACTGTTACATTTGGGATTAACTCAAGTTTAATACTCCAAGCGATTTGATTTTCTTAACTCAGGCTATGTCGCACAAAGCCATCTCTGGTGAGAGAGGGATTTTCCTCCAAATGATTGGAAAGCAAACCCGTGTTGCCCAAACAAAGGGGTTCAGTCTTCCCAACTTCCTCTCCTCTCTCTCTTTTAGTTTTGCCTTGTTATTGACTGGATTGGAGAGCTCAGAACACAATGTCACCAGGAAAATGTCCATAAAAATGTAATCAAATGAAACATTCCCATTAATACGAGTGCATAACTTACTGAGATAACATTAATGCACTTTTAAAACTTTAGGAAGACTCTCTGGTTCTCCCGGGGAATGGCTCCATTAACGGAGGCTCCTCATTTGGGGGGACATGGGTGAAAGCAGAGGTGGAAACCATGTAATTGCACCAGACCGCGACCTCATATGGGCAGCCCCAACCCCGAGGCAACAGGATGAAAATGCAGCATCAGAGCAAACCGCCTCTTCTTTCCTTGGCTGCTCGGTTTCCACCTTGGCTCTAGGAGATCAAATCCTCCTGCTCTATCAGATTTTAGTGTTTCTTATGTAATTGCTGACTCCAACAGGGCAGGGGCTGTGTCCATCTAATATTCCCGGTGCTCAGCATGGCCTGGCACAGAGCTGGTGCTCAATCCAATTCACGTACAGCCTGCTTTCTTTCTCTTCCAGGGCCAGTTTATGAGTTTATGATCTTAAACCAGCCCCATCCACAGGCTTGGAGCTCTGGGATGTGGGTCAGAGAAGATCTGGAGTGTCAGTTGCTCCCCTCCCCTTCTGGTTCTCTGTAGCTGAGTCTTTAATCACTCTCATTAGGGCTATTTATCAAGGATTTCCATCTCTCTATCTTCCAGGCGCATGGAAGGATTCCTGGCCCATGTGACTAGTTCTGGACGATGGGGTAGGGGCAAAAGTAAGGCTATTTAATGGCTAGCATGAGACCTCGAAGTTCTCCTCTCTAAACAGTGACTGGTGATGTCCGAGGCGGTGCCGCTCCATCATCCCTGGTAAGGAGAAAAGTCTGGGGACCACCAGCCCCTATAAACATGAGGTGTGAGTGAGAAATAAAGCTTTGTTGCTTTATGCCACTGAGAGTTGGGGCTTGTCTATTACCACAGCCTAACTTTGCCTTATCCTAGCTTATCATTTTCTCCCAATTCCTCTCCTTCCATCTACTTGGTCCAGCCACCCAAGATACCTTCTTTCCTTGGTTGGTATCTAACCAACTTTATCCCCTCTTCCCTGCGTAGTTATTCATTTCTCTAGCAAACATTCACTGAGAATCAGCTCTGAGGAGACAGAATGTGAAGAAGTGGAGAGACAGAAGTAAACCAAACATGCCCTCAGGCTCCCAGTCTGGTGGGCCCTGCCCTGGCCTAGGCAATTTCTCCACTCCTGATAGGGTCTGTCTTAGTCACTCCGATGCTCCCACACTGCCATCTGGCTTGTCCTTGGAGACGGAGCTTTAGATTGGGAAGCTGTCTCCACTCCCCCCCAGCCCTTGTCACCACCAGGGCCTCTGATTATCCCTGAGCCTCCCTTGGAAGATGCTCCTTTACCACGAGGTGGGATGGTCCCGGGAGCCTGGGTCCCAGCACAGGAAAACCCTGGAACCCCACTGGGACACACTGTGATGGATCAGGGATGCCTGCAAAGGCTTTGATTCTTTTATTGATAAAGAAACCAAAACACAGAGGGGAGCAGGGATGTGTCCAGGGTCACACAGCAAGATGGGTCAGGACTAGAATAAGACCATGTGCCCTTGAAAGAAAGAATTCCTACCTTGGGCCTCAGTTGACCCTCGGCACAATGAGGGACTAGCCAAGGGTGCAGGAAGAAGGCATTCTCAGCACTGGATAAAAGGCCTGAAGATGCTAGCCTTGGGAGGCTCTGTGGGGAGGGACAAAGTTGGTGAATCTGGGGAAGAGGACAGTCACATCCGAGGGAAGGGATAAGGAACCATGATGTCAATAAAGAGGAGAAATGAGGAAAAGGTCTGGGCTCACTGAAGTGCTTGCCTGCGCCAGGTGGGTGAGTCTGTGCCCCTCTGGGTCACCCGCCCCCACTTCATGCTGCCCCCAGAGAAGACCCCTCCCCTGACCTGACGCAACCTTGGCACGTCCCTTACACGTCTATCGGCAGCCAAGGGATTGTCTCTTTTTGAGGACCTTCAACCCTTGAGACGATCCTCTGTGTATTTGGACCCAGGAGTGGAGGAAGGAAGAGGGGCAGCAAGGACCATAGTTGGGTAGTCAGCCCCTCACATAGAGCATCCTTCCTGTGATGGCCGCAGCCTGGCCTGGACACCCCTCAGCCTGCTCCCCGGCCCCTTGGCTGCCCCTCCCACGTCCTATTCAGAAAGGGGTGAAGTTCTGTGGCAAGGTGACCCTGTTCCCAGTTCTGAGGTAGATGGGGAGGCTGGACACGAAGCAATTAACACACAGTCGGGAGTGAAGGTGCCCAGGGAAATTTCCCGCTGAAGCCAAGCCTGGTAGATGAGAAGGCTCGGCAGGCACAAGGCAGCAGGGGGCCCGGCAGGGAAAGCCGCAGACAGCCTTCTTTGCCCAGTGGCTGCTTCTTCTTCTCTGGAAAGAAGCCACTGTGGTGGGAACAGTGAGGCCAGGGAGAGGGAAGAGGCGGGTGCTGTACAGGTCCCCCGGGGGGCACTGGCAGTCAGGCCTGGGGAGAGGACAGTCCCCTTTGTGCCCTTTCTTGGGAGGGGCAGCCACTTGAGTCCTTGCAGGGCAAGGTGTCCTAAGCAGGTGTCTTATGACTGTGGGAGCAGGCTGTCAGGGGCTCCAGAGGCCCCTGAAGGTGCTGCACCCACAGCTCAGCCACGACGCACACATTGCCACAGAGCAACACGCGTGATGCCCTGGGCCCCAGCAGGCACGCATGTTCACACGCTCCACACGCAGGCAGCAAATACATAGCACGTCACACGTAAAGCGGCACACAAGAGCTCACACACACTCCACCGCTGCTGAAGCTTCCCCAGCCCCTCCCACATGTCCCCAAGAGGAACTGCAGTCCTGAGCCAGCTTCTCAGAGGGGGCTCCCCTGCTCTGCCTCCACTCTGCATGACTCACCCCCAGAAGACAGTGCCAGAGGCTCTGAGCCCATTTCACAGAGACCTATCAAGCATAGGACCAGGTGCCAGGACATGCAGGGCATGGCCTGGCTCTGCAGCTTTCTGACTGGGAGACTGTGGGCATGTCACCATGTCTCCAGGCCGCAATTTCCTCATCTGCCCAGCGGGGTCACTAGGAAGGCTAAGAGTAAGAATAATGCCTTTCTGAGATTGCAAAGAAGTCTAATGAGAGCACTTAGCTGGTCACAGGCATACGTACATGTGACCCTCAGACCTGGGTACAGAGCCCCACTCCAGGGGCCTATGCCGAGCCTACAGTCCACCAATCAGGTCTGATCCCAATTAACCTCAATGCAAACCCTCATCGTCAAAACCCTCTCATTCCAGCTTTGACTTTGTTTCCAATATCGTTCATTCATTCATCCATTCAACAGTTGTAGAATCCTACATGCAAGGTGTGCATGATAATATAATTCTGCATGCAATTCTAGTGTGTGGGGTTTTTCCCCACACCACCAAGCAATTCTCTGAAACCAGCCAGGATGTCCTGCAGTTCAATTCAATTCTACATTATCTACCTGGAGATGGCTTCAAACCCCACAGATTAAGGGTTCAGCCCTACAAGGCTAACCTCTGCAACCCAGGAAGGCTGCCACCTGTGCTTCTGACCAATTAGCTATATTTGGAGGCTACAACAGCCCCCTTCTTGGGTTTAATTTGCTAGAGTGGCTCACAGAACTCAGAGAAACATTTTACTTACTAGATTACTGGTTTATCATGAAAGGATGTAACTCAGAAACAGCCAGGTGGGAGAGACCCATAGGGCAAGGTATGGGGAAAGGACGCAGCGTTTCCATGCCTTCTGAGCATGCCACGCTCACCAAATCTCCATGGTGCTCACCAGCCTAGTAGCTCTCCAAACCTGTACTTTTCAGTTTTTAGGGAGGCTTCATTACATAGGCATGGTTGATTAAATTATTGGCCAGTGGCAGTTTAACTCAGTCTCCAGTTCCCCTCTGTCTCCAGAGAGGTGCGGGGAGGGGCTGTAAGTTTTATCCTCTAATCACATGGTTGGCTCCTCTGACCACCAGCCTCCATCTTCAGGGACCGAGGGGCTTTCTAAAAGTCACCTCATTAGCATAATAAAAGACACCTTTGTGCTGTCATCACTTTAGAAATTCCAAAGTTTTTAGGAGCTCTGTACCAGAATCAGTTCAAAGGCCCAATATATATTTCTTATTATAAATCACAATATCACAGATTAAAAATAAAAGGGCAGCAGTGCCTGGTCTTTGCTCTCAGACGGCTCACGGCTCATGGGCCAACTCAGCATTCTCAGCCCTGGTTATCTGATAGAATCCCTGGCCTGGGAGGCTTGTAAAACACTGGCGCCTAGGTCCCCATCTCCAGAGACTCATAGACAATTGATCTGAAATGGGGCCCAGGCAACCATGTTTTTAAAATGTCCCCCTGGGTGATTCTAATGTGCACTCAGACCCAAGACCCACCCATCTAGTGGAGAAATTAGACATACACCAAAAGCTAGAATGGGACAATTTCATGAGAGATGCACACGCAATGATAGTAGCTGACCCTTATTGAGCCCCTCTTTTCGTGTGTGACCAGCACTGTGCCAAGTCTTATGTTGGTCTATTTAATGTTCCCCAAAACCCAGGGACATATGTCCCATGCCACCCATTTTACAGATGAAGGAATGAAGGTCAAGAAATCAAATAACTTACTCAAGGCAAGACTACTCCAAAAAGGTGGCATCTGTGCTAAAATTTGAAAGAAGATAGATTTTTGCTCTGGAGAGACAGAAAAACAGAAGGATGGGGGTTAGATTCTATGGCTGACTGTCAGATTCCAGGACCGGGGAGGCTGTGAGTATGTGGGGAGGTGAGGGGGGTCGGGCGTGGGGATGGGCAGAGGCTCTGCTGACTGGGATGGAGATTTCTGAAGGGGACAGATGGGAGCTCAGCTCACAGAGGTAGGTGGGGTTCAAATTATGGGAAGAGAACATTTTAGGGCAAAGAAAAGGTAGGGTTACTTCCCCAGCAGGTAGCAATGACAAGCCCCCTGTCATTATCCCCAGAGGTGGTGCAGATGAAAATAGAATGCCAAGACAGAGTCAGAGAAACTAGACCCACAAGGAGTTTGGCCGGAGGAAGTTGAAACTGAATCCTTAACTTTTAAAGATGGAAATCATACCCTCTATTCGGAAGCAACACAGTGTGGGAGGGAGACCACTGAACTAGAGTTCAGAGGCCAAGTTCCAGACACTTTCCTCCCTTAGCCTGGGCTTGGTCATCTGTAAAATGAGAGCAGAGAAGCCTGTGTCTCGGGGGTTCAAACTGGGCACTGGAGAGGCAAGCTTCAGCGGGACGCTGGTGTGGGAGGGTAGTGGGTCTCCCGGCCCCATCCAAGTCCAGACAGGCGGTTCAGTTTTCCTCTGCTTTACGTATTGGCTGCCCTGGGAATTTTCATTGACTGAGAGGTTCTGCAGCTCAGAGTTTGAAAGTGCAGCCTTGACACCTACTTAAAGATGACTTTATCACTCCTCTGTCCTAGAACGCCCTAAAATGATAGCAAACCCTGAGGGGCTCATGCACCAAGTCACATAGAGGTGAGAGTGACCCCCAAAGCTGGAAATGGGGGAATTAAGTAGAAGTCTAACCAGATGTATACAGTGATTTATAATTCCTGGGAAATCCCTGGGAGCCCCAGGCTTTCGCCCCCATAAATCATAGAATTCCTTATTATTGTATGGCAGAAAAATAGACATGAGGTGGGTAGAGAGAGAATAAAGGCAGTAAAGCCCACTAAAAGGGACTCAGAGAATTAACCAGATAAAACCAGGGAGCCAGAAAGGACTCACAGAGTTAATCAGTTGAAGTTCCAAAGGCCAGGAGCAAGTTGGAATGTCCGGATATTCCCCAGATAAAGAAAAGCATCCGAGCCCAGCCCATGTCTTCATTGTATCAATTAGATCCTGCCGTTGTAAAATCTACTTACTGCAAAGAGGCCCAGCTTATTCTTTAACTTAACCTATATGCTACTTTTTTCCTTTTCTTCCAGCCCCTTGACCAAGTAACTTTATAACCAGGGCAGGAGACAGACCCCCCACGTGTAAAGAAACCTTTGTGGACAAAGAATGCTGAGATCCAGGCCAACACAGTCACCTGAATAACCCTATTCCTAAGACAGAACTTCAAAGGAATTATAAATCACTGTATACATCATGCCTTATGCTGACTCCTACTCAAGAAAGCCCTATAAAACTCCAGACTCTAAATCCTTAAGCGCGCCTCCTCTCTGAGGTTGCCCTCACTCCCTCTTCTTGGAGTGCATATTTTTAAAAGTCTTATTGCTCAACTTAAAAATGTTTCGTCTCTGTGCTCTTCCAGTGGTGTCTTTGTCATTTTGCTATTTCCTTCTATTTTTCCGGACTTAAAGCACAAGTCTGCGCTCTCTCTGGCCTACTTGAGGTGAGCAGGGAGGGGCCGCTGAGAGCTCTGAGTCAAGCTCGCCAGTTCCCGTCAGTGAGAGACCCCTTCCTCTCTGCTTTATTCAGGTAAGCCTGCCCTTCTCTACCTTGAGTCTGCCTGCTTGTCGCTTGGAGGATATTCAAATAAGACTTCCATTCTGCTTCACCGCTGTGCCTCTGCCCTTCACTTCTTTGTTGCAGTGGGGACAAGAACCAAGAGGAACAAACTCAATCCCCAGCACTACCATCTTTGTTGGGGAAAAAACTGCTCTGAGTGGAAAAGGAAAAAAACCTAACATGCCGAGATGACGCCCAATGGCAAGGGCAGGACCTTCACCCAACACTCTCCATGGAAGTGTGCCTTCCCACAAGCTTCTCCACTAAACAGGAAACCCTTCCACATGCTGTGAGGTAGGTTACTGTTTCTGTTCCTATTTTACAAATGAGGACTCGGAAGAAGGAAGGGGCCAGGCCCAAGTACAGTCGTCTAGGTAGTAAGCCATGGAACTGCATTGCGACCCCGGGCAGTCGGCCCCCAAGTCCTCCCTCTAGACCACCTGCTATGTGCTGCCCCACCAAGATGGAGACCAAGCACAGCAACGGCAGCTGGGCAACCCAGGGGAGAGAAGAGATAATGTAAAGAATTTTTAAATTATTTTAAAAATTTCAAAGCCTTACAGAAAAATCTCTAATAGTCTAATAGAGATAGAAAATATTGTATTCATAAAATAGGAATGAGGTGCTCTGAAAAAGGAAACATTAGTAAACAAGAAAGAGCTCTAGACATTTTTAAATGTGAAATAAAACATACAACATATTCTGTAAAACAATGTCATCAAAATCTTCCGGAAAGTAGATCAGTGTGGCAAAGATGTGGACAAATAAGAAAAAAATGTGACTCAGTGGGTTGCAGTAGATTACACTGATTGCCTTGATTCTTTGCTCATCCCCATATCCAAACCTTTCACCACGTGATTTTGCAGCTTCGCCCCTCCTAACCCTCCCCCCCCCACACACACACCAGCTAAAAAGGCCTCTTGACTTTGGGTTCTGCCATCTGATCTGCTTTGGATATTGGTGGGGGGAATGTGACCAAAGGTTTGAAAGCTCTTACGAGATTGGGCTCTTGCTTCTTCGCCATCTCTAGGAGAGTAACAGGCCCGGGCTAGCGCACTAGACCCACATTTACAGCAGCACTAGGCTCCTCCAGCCAATCCCATCCTAGATCAGCCATCCCCTAGGCTGCTCCCAGCTGTATGAATAAGCTCAGAGAGCCTTAGACCCTCCACCGAGTTCAAGTTAAATCAGTGACTCTCAGCCTCAGGTCCACCAGAATAAGTAATTACATGTTAAGCCATCGAGTTTGGGTTTGGTTTGTTATATAGCGTTATTGTAGCCATGATTAACTCCATAAATATCAACCCAGAACCTGGGACCCAATCAACAGAGAAAACAGAAAGAGAATAGAAGGAAGGGAATTATCAAAGAAATAACTCAAGTAAGTTTTCCAGCACTAAAATGAATCTCCAGATTAAAGGGCCTTCCAAGTGCCCAGAACAATAAATAGATCCACCCCAAACATATTATTGTAGAATGTCGGAACAGGTAGACAAAGAGATGATCCTAAAAGCTTCCAGCAAGAAAAAACAGATTTCGTATAAAGGAACATGAGTCAGGGTGGCTTTTGGTCTCCCCAGGAGCAACACTGCATGCTGGATAACAGCGGGCAGTGCTTTTTACATTCTTGGAGGAAATTTTGTTTCAATACAGAAATCTGTACCTTGATACACGATTAACATATAAGTTGAGAATATAATTTTTTTTTAGATACATAAGGATTCAGAAAGTTCCCTTGGCACCCTTACACTTAGTAAGCTACCAGAGGAAACACTCCAGTGAAAGTGGAAAGAAAACCAAGAAAACATAATCCAGGAAACAGGAGGTTTAACACAGGAGAATGGCAGAGGAAATTCCCAGGATACAACTTTGCAGCAGGCCTAGAGAGTCATAGGCCAGATGGAAACAAGAAAGTCAGGGCTCCAGGAGGGCAGAACCCAGGGAAACAGGAGGGATTGATAGAAGAACTGAAAAAGTGAGGCAATGCTTGTGAACAAAATGTTAATAATAACGATAGGGAAGATCTGGTGCACATTTGGAACAATTTAAGAAAACAGTGCAATTGAAAATGTGAGGTGATTATTACCTCTGGGTATATTTTCCCAGATTGTTAATACTAGATGTCACAATTGACAATAAGAGTTTATTTCTCGTTCACTTCACGGCCTGCTAACTGCCTTAGCCCCAGGGGATAACTCTAGTCACATGACCCCCACCTAACTGGAAGGCAAGTGGAGAAATGCAGGGGAACGGTGGATATCCGAGGAGCAGTTTTTTTTTAATCACACTAAAAAAAAATGTATGAGAAAGAAAATAAAATCAGGATCCATTGCTTCACTCTGAACTGAATCACATTTGCATTATAATGTTCTAGATTTGACTAAAAAGTACAATACAACTACACAAGGAGGAAGGGACAGAAGCAGGGTGGGTAACAGGGTGAAATCCTTGCCTACCGTAGCAGGAGCTCAATAGATGATGTCTAAAACTATTAAGCAAGAAACAGCATCATGCATAATATTTAGAAATATGAAGGCAAACAGCAAAGAGAATGGGCTCTGAAAGAGTTAAAAATGTGTTGTCCTTGAAGGACAAGAGTATAAGTAGGAAAGGTGGGGAGAGGCTTCTTTATTATAAGCCTTCTGGTGTTTATAAAGAATTTTTTCAATTTGCAGATGTATTATTTGGACAATTTTTAAGGCAAACCAAAAACTAATGCTAAAAAATCCCCTGCATTTGCTGATCATGAAGGACTTTTCACTTCTGACCTTCTAAGGTTCTTGAATTCTAAGCATCCTGGAGAGAAAGCTTGTGTCACAGTTAAGATTTGTCTGAACACAAACTGTCACAGGCCCTGGACAGAGAAGTCAAAACAATGAAAGGTCACCATGTAGTGTGAATGTGAGGGGTCATTATGTGACCCTGCTCTCGAGCTGTAGCCAAGGGTTCCATAACGGACAAGACCAGATCCTAGCACTGCCAAAGCCCCCCGGGTCCCCAGGGACCCTGCCAGACCAGGCACCAGCCTCCCCCAGGGCTCTGGGAGAGAACAAGGCCAGTTTTGCCTGCTGGCCCCCTGGCAGGTACTGTAGGACTCAGCTGTAATGAGAAGTGACAGGTTCAATTACTGGGAGAACATCCCAGCTTACAGCTCAAGCTGCCCAGAGTGGCTGGGGGACTTCTCAAGCTGTCAGGGGTGTCCCCAAACACTGTGATGCCGCAGCCAATCTGGTCTTCAGCCTTAGCATCACAGGCAGAGGCCAACCTGGGGCCTGATCACCAGTCCAGCTTTGGGTGGAGGGAAAACTTCAAGCCCAAGTGGACAGAGGGGAGGCACCCAGCTGCCCCACCCTGCTCCACAGCCCTGACCTGCTGAGACCCAACCTGGGCACAGACACTGTCTCTAACACCTTCACTGAGCAGTCTCCCTAGTATTGCAGGGTTAACTGAGGCCCTTAGAGGCCAAGGGTCTCACGTAAACAGTTAAGTCGCTCCTGGCTCAAATTCTTCAGAGGCTGCAGATGACGTCAACTGTGGGCCTCTAGAGCTGGGCCTCTGCCTCCTGCTCCAGCCTCATAGCTCCTCTCAGTGCCCCAGAGCTTTAAGGCCAGAACGTCCCCAGCCCTTGGTTCCAGTTCTGCTGTCATCCAGGTTGCTTGAATATAAGTCACACCCACTTCTGGACAGTTGGATGCCAGGATCACCCACCCGGTGTGGGAGCATATTCCGGAGGGATTCCCAGCCACGCCTGCCAGACCCCTTTAGGCTTATTCCCACCTCTCCCCTGCCAGCAGGAAAGGCAGAAGGGCATTCCGGTGCCCAGCCTTCGTGGGAGGAGGGCGCCTGAGTGGTCATCCCTCGTCTCCATTCAAAATGCGCCTTGACCACCCCCTACCAAATGCCCAGCCTCTTTGTTCAGGGGAAGGGGCGTGAAAGATGGGCCAGCTGGCACAGAGGAGGGACATGTCGAAGGCCACATGGCCTAGCTGGGGAGAGGGACCTGGTTCAAGGACAGCCTCTGTGACTGGCTGCCACGTCACCCTAAGCTCGTCCCTCCCTGCCTCTTGCCTCCGTTCCCCTGACTGAGAAGGGCAGGGTGGGGCCGGCTAGAACATTCTTTCAGAGCTTTTCCTGCTATGAGAGGCTCACGCTGGACTTCCTCTTGATACCCATTTCCACAGAACTGAGGTGATCGGAGCTGACAGGTCACTGGCTCCAGCTTCGGTTCCCAGGCAAAACTGCCCTTGAGAAGGGCCAGAGACCAGTCCAACCCCGCAGGCTCCGGGAGCCTAGCTGAGGGCGCAGGTTTGGGGACCTTCCAATGGTGTCTGTCCCAGGTGCCCTCCCCGTGGGGAAACTCTCCCAGCGGCCCGTTCGGGCAGCAGCGGGAGAGATGTTCCATGCTGAGCACCACACACCGGATGGATGAGATAATCATAAATCCACAAACTGCAACAAGATAAAATTATCATTATATGAAGTTAAATAATTAATTAGCACCTCCAAAAAAAGACCAGCACCACCTGGTCTCAAATCTTGGAAGCTGTCTTTCTGAAAGCCACAGAAATATCAAAATAGTTTGCGTGCCCCACAGTGTGGGAGTGGCACCCCCTCGTCTGTGGTTGCCAGGAGCCTGGTGACAGGGGTCCAGCCAGGCAGGCCCCGTGGTTAGTCTGGATGAGGTTACCAGGGGAAGGAAAGCAACTCACGAGACCCATTTTTATGGCTAGAAAAACTGAGGCAAAGGACGAGGTGCAAGGGCTCCAGAAGCTAGCTAGCACCAGCAGACTGAGGACTTTGTATGTTGGGTTGGAAAGGGGTAAGTCCTGAGTCTGCCTGATTGTCTAAAAACTAAGGACACTCATTCATTCAGTGAACAGAATTCTACTGCATTGTACTGAATGCCAGGCACGGGAATACAGAGGAGAAGCCATAGCTCCCAGTCCATCGTCTGACAGGCTGCACCAGTGGAACAGCGGGTCTTCTGTCTACCTCACCCTACCTCACGTCATAGGATTTATCCCCTTCGCCGTCATCATCACCACCATCGCCCGCCACCACCAGCTCCTACATCCCATATGTGCTCATTAAATCCCAGAGCCACAGCAGCTTAATGAGAGGGGAGGAGCTGGGCTTTAAAGAGCATCTTTCTAACCAGGGCATCGATCCTCACTCCGGAATGCCTGGTGAACTGTGACCCAGTGGGACACTCCCTGCCATAAGGGGCTTACTCTCTGCCTCATAAATCAGCGCATTGCATCTCTGGAGAGCAATTTCTCATTCATTCATTTATTCATTTGTTCAACAAGCGTTTACCGAGCATCTACTAGGGCTACCCCAGGACTAGTTCTTGGAGAAAAGAACTATTTTCTCTTGCTGAGAAAAATACGATCCAGTACTTTCTTACAAAAAGTTCTCAGGGTGATGGGGGAGACAACCAGATGACCACGCAATGACAATACCGTGTGTGATGTAGGCAGACTATGTAATCCTTTCTGGCATATTAGGGGGGGTGAGCTCATTCACTCTGCCCAACAATCCTGAGATGGGAACCAGTGTTAACTCCCTTTTACAGATGAAAAATCTGAGCACAGAGAGGTTAAGTAACTTGACCGAGGTTGCTCAGCAGCAGAGTAGAAGGGTCAGGATCTAATCACTGCTGGACTCCTGTGCGTGTTCTTGGCCCTCTAATAATAGTCTGTGTCATCCCCTGCTGGCCTGTCATCAACTGGCAGCCCCAAGCTCCGATGGAGAGCTATGCTTCGAGCCTGGGGAGCTCTCCCTGAGGCATGCTCTGGTCCCCGGGGCTCACAACTGGCAGACGACTCTGGACCCAACAGAATTTAGGCTTCAGCTCAGACCAAGACACCTCTGTCTCCCACGTGCTCCTTCCCCGTGTCCCCAGAAGGGACGGGCCACATGGCCCAGACTCTCCCCCGGTCCCCAAGCCAAACCCTGCTCCAGCCAAATGAGGCCTGAATAATTCATGGCCAATGCAGAGGGCCCAGTCCTGGAGCAGCTTTCCGGTGACTAAATTGGGGAAGGAGGTGGAGGTGAAGGCAGCTGGACCTGAGAGGGGGCTGTGGTGGGGTGCTGAGAGGCACTAACAGCCAGGCAAAGTAAACAAGGCGCGATGAATTATTCAGCCAGGCAGCTGCTAATGCAGTGGGGGCGGCAATGGCATGACGATGTGCTGATCTGGTGTCGGCACTCCCCAGGGGCAGCCCGGAGTGCCCAGGGTGGCCAGGCTCTGACCAGGGCCCAGAGGGCAGGGGGGAAGCTGAGATCAGGCACAGCCTCCAGCCAGGAGAGTCGAGGGGCCACAGCGAGGCAGGACCTGAGTCCGGGCCTGGGCCTGCCTGAGGGAGCTCATGGGAGGCAACGTGGGAGAGGGGTGTGGACTCCGAAGGCTGACAGAGCTGGGCTCGAGGCAGAGTCAAGGCCGTGCAGCCTTGGGGAAACCACGTGAGCTTGCTGAGCCTTAGTTTTCTCAGCTGGAACATGGAAATCATGAGCACGGTTAGGATAAGGCCCCATAGCTGCCAGATGGCAAGGATAATTGCTTCACCACTATCTGAATCTCCCTCCTGGCCAGGCCCTGAGCCCAACCTGGGTGGCGAGGCCAGCTCCCTGGGCCTTCAGAAGCTTCTTCCATCCCTCCCTGCTGTCTCCCCACTCCACTTCACAGGCTGTTCTGGGAGAGGGACGCTGTCCACGACCCCTTCTGCATGTGTTCGCTCAGAGAAAAGGTTGAGATGTCTGCAGGTCCCCTGAGAGCCAGGCCCCCACCCCACTGCTGGCAGCACAGAGCAAGCCGAGACCACACTCTTCCACGGATTGCTGTGTGACCTCAGGCCAACCCCCTTCCATCTCTGGACCTCAGAGCTAGACAAGAAGGTCCCCCAGGCTCCTCTGGCTCTGACCTCAGTGACAGTGAGACAGGGTGGAAGAGGGGCTAGCTGGCTGGGCCTTCTGGCGGGGCCTCTTGGGGTAGGGGCTGAGCTTCCTGGAATCCACAGGGTGGGAGTCAGGTCTTCCTTCAGAAGGTTCCAGCTCTCGAGTTTCTCCCTTCCCCTGAGAGTATCATGCTCTACCTGTAAGGGTAAAACAGTAGCCACCAGCTGAGAGGGCTCCTCAGACCCGCACCATCACCCCACACAGCTCACAGCCCCAAAGGCAGGACGGTTCCAGCAGTTACGGTTCCCAGTGTGAGGGTGGGGCAGCAGCAGCTCAGAGAAGCTGGGTGGTTGGGCTAAGGCCATACCACCATCGGGGGCAGAGCCCGTTCTGGAGTCCCAGAGCAGACCCACGGTCTCCATCATCCACGAGCAAGGCCGGCTTCTAAAGCAGAACCCCCCGTGTGGTGGCTGCCCTTCCTGGAACCACATTCCCCCTGCCTGCTCCGCAGCGCCGCTCCTGGCAGACTGGGAGGCTGCATGAGAATTCGTCAGGCCATTCAGTGAACTTGACTGGGGTCCATTCCTGGCTCTGCCGCTTTAAGCTTGCGTGCTCTTGGGTGAGTCTCTTACACTCTCTGAGAGGCAGCTCCCTCACCTGTCGCAGTAGTAGAGAGTCCCAGCCCCATGTGCCACGCTGGGTGGCTGTGATGGGCCCGCCTTCTGCGCTCGGTCCCCTGATGGCACAGCAGCTCAGGACAGAACCGGCCAAAGCAGAAAGGAGGTGGCCTGTGCAAGGAGAGGGGTCTGGTAGATGGGGAGAGCGAGGAGGGTGCTCTGGGCAGAGGCCCAGAACAGCTGCCTTAGCACTCAGTGATACATAAGTGACATTGGCCACCACCTAATGTTTCCACAGTGCCATCCAGCCAGGCAGGGAGGGAAGTTTATTATAGAGCCAGCCGCCTCTTGGTCTCACTCGCCTTGAACCTTATGAGCTCAGGGCGACAGCTGACCCTGAGGGCACAGGGGCTTCCCTAGATTGGAGGGTGAAGGCATTTGGGGGGGCTGCTCCCTTGGGTCCCCAGCAAAGCTGACCCCTGCCAGAGGCTCCTCGGGACAAATGTCACAGGATCGGCAGGGGCTGGGGTGCCTCGTCCCCTCCCAGTGATGGTGAGGGGAGAGGACAGGTGTGGGGGGCTCCCATCTGGGGAGCCTGCATGCCCGGGTTCTCAGTGCTCCCTGACCCCAGGGCCTGGTCTTCCCACCTGTAAGACAGAGAGAACCCCGGAGCTTGGGGAGCCATGGCCCAAATTAAGAAGGGCTGGTGCCTGTACCAGAGCGAGCTGGCAAACACACCCGGGCAACAGGCTTCCTCAGATGGGGGAGCAAAGCTGCGAGGGTCCCGAAAGACCATCTGCCCTTTCCCAATGGTACAGGAGGGTAAACCGAGGCCCACAGAGAGACTGGCTCACCTGGGGCCATGCACCTAGGTCTGGGGTCTCCATGTCATGCTCTTTCCACAGCCTCCTTGTCAGCCTGTGGGGCCCTAGAGACCCAGAGAGGAGGGCTCTGCCTCCTGAACTAGCGCTCAGAATGGGAAGGGTTCTCAGAGCCATGGGGAGCAGGAGCTTGTTGGGTGGGGAGGCTGCCTACCCGCCTGCCCAGCTGGCTGTGTGACTTCAGGGGCCTCTGCCTCTCTGGGCTCTTGTGTCCCCATCTATAGAATCGCCATGACTCAGTGGGGCACCCCCGCAGACATCTTTAAAGGTACCAGAGGCATGCACCAAGGACCCCGAATCCCAGGTTCTAGTCTCGACTAGGCCACCAACTCTCATGAGAAGCAGAAAGAAGAGCCCGTTGCTGGGCCATTACCCTGTCCGTAAGCAGGTTTTTGAACATCCTCCCATGTCTACGAGTCAGTTTATGGCCAGAAATCGTATGGCAGTTCCTTAAAACATTAACGATAGAATTACCATACTATCCAACAGTTCCACTTCTGGGTATATACCCAAAAGAATGGCAAAGCAAGAACTTGAACAGGTATTTGCACACCCATGTTCACAGCAGCATTACTTACAACAGCCAAGAGGTAGAAGCAACCCAAGTGTCCATGGAAGGATGGACAGGTACCAAAATTGGTCAATTCTTACAATGGAAAATTACTCAGCCTTAAAGGGAAGGAAATTCTGACACATGCAACAACATGGATGGACTTGGGACATGGACAGGCCTTGAAGACACTATGCTCCATGAAATAAGCCAGTCACAAAAAGACAAGAACTGCATGCTTCCACTTACATGAGGTCCCTAGAAGAGGCAAATTCATAGAGGCAGAAAGTAGAATGGTGGTTTCCAGGGGATGGGGAAAGGGACAATTAGGGAGTTAGTGTTTAATGGGTACAGAGTTTCGGTTTTACAAGATGAAAAAGGCTACAGATTGTTTATACAACAATGTACTTAACACTATTAACCTATATGCTTAAAAATGGCTAAGATGGTACATTTTATGTTATGTGTATTTTACCACAATGAAAACTTTTCTTAAAAAAGAAAGAAAGAAGCAATGGCCAGGAGCTCAGTGTAGAAGTCTGCCACATCTTGCATACGAAGTATATTTCCTTAAAAAAAAGAAAAGGACGCCAAGGAGATTTGTTATTTAAAGGAAATTGCAGCATGGTCTTTGTGGCATGGAGAATCCTCTGAATGTGAGACTGTCAGCTGTGGACTAAGTTTTGCAAAACCAGCCACATTTTCTCCTCAAGATGCAATAGGCATTGAGTCAACGCCCTACCTACTGACGTGAGGCCAGTGTCAGAGCCTTTCACCTGCAGCTGGGAGAGTAACAGCCTGGATCCAACCTCGCATTCACTGCTCTCCCTGGTCTGGCACCAGGAAAACTGCAGACTTCACACCCTCCGTGCTCTGGGATCACTCCCCACCCTATCCTGGGCCTGAATGTACCCCCTCAGAAGCTGCCCTGAGCCCCATCAGAGCCAGGCTCCTCCTCCCTCTGCCTTTCCATACCTCACTCCCTTGCTCATAGAACCAAGGCACCTGGTTCATCCTCAGGGTTCCACATTGCCCACAAACCAGACTGCGGGGAGGAGCTCCTTGTCCTCTTCAAGTTGTCTCAGCTCAGTTTCAGCACCAGCCCTCAGCCTGGCACATAGGTGCTCAAAAACATGTGTGAAAACAAAGTAAGAATAACCCTGTACTCACGTCTGTATTGCTTACCTAGATGGAAAAAATAAGTCCCGCAGAATCAGAAACAGCCCAGCTGGACCACTGTGGACAGGGACAACTTATCTATAATCTCTTACTCATGACTGTAGGCATAGGGAGGACCGGCTGTGCCTCACACACTGACTAGGTGCTTCCCAGGGTAGTTGTTTAAAATCCTTCTAAGAGCAGAAGCAGAAAGCACTATTACTTGGCCTATTTTGTAGATAAGGAAGTTGAGGCACAGAGAGGCTAAGGAACTTGTCCCATGTCTCCCAGCTGGTGAGAGAGAGCTGCGGACCTAGGTGTGCAGGTGCAGTGTGAGCCCAGTTGCCTCCTGGGCTGCCCCCTGCAGGTGCCTGGTGGCTTGGCCACAGCCGCTGCCACCAGGGAACCGGCGGCAGAGCCAGACGCAGGGCTGCCATGGCCTCACTTAGTGCCACCCTCCCCTCAGCCTCCAGGACGAGCGGCCGCTCTGCCTCTCCTGGTCAGTGCCTTGATGGCTGACTGATTGGCTATGCTGAGCGCGCAGCTGCTCCCACCGACTTGGCAATTCTCAGAATTAGCAGCTCACTGACCTGTTGGAAAAGCAAATGCAAACTACAGAACAGGGGAAACCCTCCCTCCCACGCCCCTCACTCCTCCTGTGGCCTCCCCAGAGCACCTGCCCCTGCCTGCGTGTCCCCAGCAGAGCCCCCCAGGATGGAGGGGGCAGGGCAGAGGAGGTCTGGATTCCTGGAAAGTCAGAGCAGGAGTCTTGGGAGGTCTTCCTCCTGCCTCCCTCCAGGCAGGCCCTGCCCTGCAGTGCAGGCCTGGGTCAGGATGGCGCACTGCAGGCATCCCCAGAGAAGTCAGCCTGGCCTCTGCAGGAAGTGCTGACAGGGAGCCCCAAACAGCAGGCCAGGGCCAGGCCAGGAGGCCAGCCGCTCACCTCAGCCCCCAGCGTGGCCACCACTGGGGCTTTCAGGGAAACTGAGGCATAGCCACCTGCCCAAGCAAAGCACCCGAATCATACCCACTGAGCACAGGGCTTAGGGCAAAACTTCTGGAGGGACACAAACCATGGGGCTTGATCCCTGGCCCTTGAAGGGGATGAGGCCAGGCACAGATGGCAGAGGTCCAAGGCAGAAGAACAATCGATACCTGGTGTTGGTTCAGAGCTTGGAAATTTACAGAGTACTTTCACAGTCTCAGTTAATCCCCAAACAATCCTGAGATACTGTAGCAACTGATATCGTACTGTGTTCTTCCTAAGTGCCAGGCATTGTTCCAAAAGTTCTACGTGAATAATCTCACTTAGCCCTCAGGACAACATTGTGGGTTAGATATCATCACCAGCACCTCCATGTCACAGATGGAAAAACTGAGGCACAGAAAGGCTGAGTGAGTCGCCAAGGTCACGTGGACACCAAGAGGCCGAGCCGGGGTGCAAGCCCACGCAGTCTGGCTCTGGAATCCAGCTGCCGTTTCTCGTGGTGCTGGGCCCTGGCAAGTAGTCCTACTCATGATAACAGAGAGGGAACAGAGGCTCACTCACACGAACCCCTGAGGACACTCAAAGGCGAGGACAGAATTTGAACTGGGCGACTCCCCTATGGCCACACCCTGCAGTTAGATGTCAGAGGCAGGGTTTGAACCCAAATCCTTGGACTTAAAATCCAAGAGAGACAAATTCAGAGCAGGGACAGAATCCTGTACTGCCAGCAAATCAGGAAAGGCTTTCTGCAGAGGGCAGCATTAAAGACAGACCTTAAAGTGTGTGGCCAGGAGGAAGGAATCATGCAAGAGAAGGCATGGATGCTGGGAAATGGGCGCAGCAAGTGGTCTAGTTTGGGCCAAGGGCAGGATACAAGTGGGAGGATGACCCGGCAAGAAAGAGAGACCAGTGGATGTGACCTTTGCTACTTGACCGTAGGCAAATAACTGGACTGCTCCAAGCCTCAATTTCCTCATCTGGAAAATGGGTTAGGTATCATTTTCTTATGGGCTCAGGGAGGATAGCATAAAACATGGAGAAAGTTCTTAAGCACCTACTGTGTGCAGGCCCTGGGTTAGAGGCTTAATGGCATATCATTTGTGTCACATGAATTCTGAAAGGTGAGTGCTATCAACCACCTTTGACAGATAAGGAAACTGAGGATCTATAAGATTAAGGGCCCTCGCCAAGACCTCAGAACCTACCAAATAGTAATTGCAGCCAGAATTCAGACTCTGGCTGAAACCCAAGAGAAGCCCGATTAGCACGTCAGGGAGGGCAGACCTCCTTAGTTAGTGCGGGTAGGTGACAGGGCGTCCCTGGGGTCAGCGAGGTAACTGGCAGTGGCCCAGGCTCTCCCTGGCTCAGAGTGAGGCGTGCAAGCGCTGCCCCTACCTCTTCCCCTGCCATCCCTCATTTGTGCAATGGAGACACTTCTTCCCATCCTGGTGCTAAGTAAATAAAGACAAAAATGTGGCTTAATCAAGACCAGGGAAGCAGGTGCCGTCTCCTGCCAGTGGAGAGAAGATGGGAGTACTCAGATCAAAAGGGAGGCAGATTTCAGAACTGAGTGCAGATGCCCCCCCCAAACCCAGGCTCCTGGCTGCTGTCCCTCAGCTGTCTGCCTGGGACAGTGGGTGAGAGGAGACCGGCGGTCCCGCCAAGAAGGAGGACCCTGTCTGGTGAGTAAACCCTCAGCCCTCTGGGGGCTGCATCCCACCCACCTTGGTGGCTCAGGACACAGGCACTGGAGCCCGACTGTCTGGGCTTGAATTCTTGTCGCTTCCAGCTGTGTGAACGTCCACAAGTAACTTATCTGCTCCATGCCCTTGTCCTCATCCGGAAATGGGGATGCTAATAGTATCCTGTGACTTGAAGGAAGATAAAATGCAACCTATACTGGACGCTAGCAACAGCCTCTGGAATAGGATGAGTGCTATGTGTATTGACGGCTGTTGTTATTTTATTATTATTAATAGCTACATGGCTTATAAAAAATGGATAAAGTCCAGAGTCCTCCCTGATCTGGCCCAGATCCCCTCCCAGCTCATTTATAGCTCACCTCTTCATGCTTCCCCATGCTGGACACTGCCTGTACTCCAGTGCCCAGAGCCGCCTTCCCTGAGCATGGCTCCTTCCCTCTGCCATGTGCTCTTCATGTGCTGGCCATCAGACTCAGGATGGCCTTCCTGTCCCGCGTTAACAGGGAGTTTTCTTCCTTTCCTCCAAGACCCAGTTCTGTTGCCTCTCCTGTGAAGATTCCCAATGCTTCCCCAGTTGTCCCTCAAGCCCTCTCACTTCCTCCGCGACCTCCAGTCTCCAGCACATAGTCCTCCTCCCCAGTTATGCTCTGGTTGCGTGCACACAAGTCCGCCTCACCAAGAGTGCCTCTGAGGGGAGATCTGCGTCCCCCTTCACACCCACACTGCACTCCCAGGGTCTAGCACAGTGCTGTCCACCGCTAGGCGCTCACAAATGCCAGAGAAAGGGAAGGGAGGAAGTGGGGAGAAACAAGGCCTGGGAGGGTGGGCCAGGGGTAATGCTCCTACTCCACAGAGAAGGGGCTTGGGGTCTGGGAGGAGGAAGGGTTGCGGCAGCAGGGAGGCCTGGGCATCCCTACCATGGCCATAGCCTGAGGCCTTTGAGAAGTTCAGAGACATAGATAAATAGAGCTGGAAGTCCACCAGGAGTCATCAAGCCCCACTGTGCCATTTCATAGATGAGGAAACTGAGGCCTGGAGAGGGTTAATGACTCTTCCTGGGTCAACCAGGGAACTGATGTCAGAGCTGGGCCAGAACCCAGGTCTCTGTGGGGAGCTCTTTCCACTGCGTGCTGTGGCCACTCCTCACCCCCAGTCCCAGGGCCCTGCTGTCCCCACTCAAACACCTGCAGGCTTTGCTGGGTGCTCAGTGAATGTTGGTCTGGAATGGAGTTTGTGGGGAACACTGAATTACAAAGCTGGGGCCCTTGGGGATGGCCATGCAGGGACGAGAACATGGAAGGAGTCAGGAAACGTCAGCCCCCAGGCCATAGGACCCAAGAACGCTACTGCTGGAACAGCCTTAGAGGCAACCAGTCATGGCCATCCAGCTCTCAGAACAAGGAAGCAGAGCAGTCCGCCCGGCCTCCCAGGTCGCAGTCCTCAGAGGTGGGCAGAGCCGGCCCCGCTCCGGGACCGTTTCCTGGGCTCGTCATGATTGGTATTCTAGGCTCATCTATACAGGTTTCTCCTTGGCCATCTCTCTCCCCCTTCCTGGGAACTCAGACACAGACAGTCCTGCCCCTGCCCCTGGAGATGAGGTTGGCCGAGGTCAAACCAAATGAAAGTGGAATTTAAAGTGGGTGAAAGACGCCAATGGTTGGAAAGAGAGTAAGACGGAGCAGAACCAGAAGGCTGACTGCTTTCTCCAAGAGAACAGAGCAGGGGCGGGCAACTTGTTCATCTGCCAGGGCCGACTCTGTCAGGGAGCTAAGAGTGATGGCAGCAGGGCCCGTGTCCTGCTCCCACGAGAAGATGCCAGTGGGGCTCAGGGAGGACAAAGGAAGATCAGCGCCTCTTCTGAGCACTTGCCCTGCACCAGGTGCTGGGTTGAGCATTTGCCGTGGCTGCTGCATTATCTCATTTAAGCCTCACACCAGCCCATGAGGTGGATTCCTTCATGGATGAGGAAACTGAGGCTCAAAGAGGTTAAAAATCTGCCTTATGTTACAGAGCCAGAAAGTGGTGGGGCCAGGAGTCACAAATCCCATGCAATTAACCATGCTGGTGGCGAGGAGAGGAACCGAATGCAGGGAAAGACTTGAGAGGGCACCGGGTCCTTCCCTGGCCCCATCACCTGTCAGAACGGGAACCCCAGCTTCAGAAGGGTGCGTGGCTTGCCCAGGATCACAGAGCGAGGTGGCAACCGGCAGCCAGGCCCGCGGTCCCTTTTGGACACTGAGGAGCCCCCAAGGCCCACAGGGGAGAGCGGAGGAGGCAGCCCCTCGGGGAATGCATGTGGCATCGGAGAGCAACCCCAAAAGTGAAAGATTGGAATGAGGGGAGCTAACGATGGAAGTGGAGACTGGACTCCACGGAGCTTCCCAGGAGAACTGGGAACATGATGGCACCCGTGCTTCTGCAGGCAGTGGGCTTTTCTTGGGGCATCATGTGTTGCTTCTCCATGTGGACGCTTGACTGTCCTGCTTTGAAAAAAGCCCAGACTGCCTGAGATAACCCCCGTGAGACTGCCTAATGAACAGTAGATACTCAAAAAAATGTCCATTTGCTTCCTTCTTATGCAAGGGCTATTCCCAAGTTAGAGTAGTCCTCTGAAGGGAGACCATTCGCTCTTGATCCATGTATTTATTGAGCACCTACTGTGTGCAGGGTGTTACACCCATGGAGCCCCTCCCTGCAGCCACACTGAGCCCATGCCAAGTGCCAGGCGGTGCCTAGCGGGCCTCCAGCTCCCTGAAGGACTGCGTGGCCTGGTCCATTTCCCTGGGATATGCTCCAGCTGGCCTCGGAACTTCCATTTTCTACCTCTAAGGACATGACCAGCCTCATCTCACCTCACCCATTCGACATGGGGCTTATCACTGGGTCTTCCTGGAATTGGATTTCTTAAGACCAACACAGGTGAGACCAACCCATCTGAGGTTAGATACAGGTGCACGATCTGTATAGTTTGACCATAAGGAAAGGCAAAGGTGACTTTAAACACAGTTCAAAAGGTATGAGATGCACTCCTGAGTACACAGATATGGCCCAGGTGCCCCCTCAGCCAGGATTCCAGTTGCCTCCTGGACTCTGCAGTCTCAGGCCACCTCCAGAAACCCCTTCCTACTGGAATAAGGACCCTTTAGGTGGGCTGTCCTCCTTATCCCTCTGAGGCAGCTTCAGGAACGAGGCACTATGCCACAGGAATTACAGCACACCTGTGCCTTCGGAACTCTCCTGCAGCCCCGGGAAAAAGCTTTGGAGTAAGGCGGTCCTGGTTCAGGTCCCAGCGCTGCCATTGCTAGGGGTGTGACTGTAAGCAAGTTACTTAACCTCTCTAGCCTCAGTCCCCACAGATGAATGACAACCATCCCTACCTATCTCCCAAGGTCGGTGAGAGGATTAAATGAGATAATGCAGCCACAATGACTTGCATTTTGCCTGACTCACAGGAGGTGCTCAATAAATGGAAGCTGTGACTATATTATGCTCAGGTCTCCATCAACTGCTCATTTTCTCCACACTCCCTCCGTGCTCCCTGCATGATGTCAGCTCTGTGCCCCGTGGGAAACAGAACCCAGTAAAGTCCTTTCCCCTGGCTGGTCTCCACCCCCAGTCTCAGAGGGTCAGGGCAGCCACACATGGCTGGGGACAGCTGCTGGTTCCATTAGCAGCCAGAGAAAGGAGCAGAGCTGTGCATTCCCCTAAGAGCCAGGTTATTTTCCACTTCACCCAGCGATAATGGAAGCAGAGTGAACATGGGGCAGAGGGGGAGGGAGGCTGGAAAGAGGCGATCCCAACAGGACTAGGAATGCCTATTACCCCCAGGCACCTTTGTTCATGGCCCCAAAACAAGCAGCTCAGAGACTCCAGCACAACTCCAGGCCCTGGGATGCCAGGCCAGTTCCCCCACTCCCACTCCCAGGGAGAGATCAGGCTGTCAGCCAGCATGTGACCATGTGCCAGGGTGACTGTGGCCTTAGCTCACAGGACAGGGAAGTATTTCTTGAGCTCCTAAGTGTCGGCCCACTTCTTCTTGCCTGCTTACGCGGAGGCTTAGAATTATAGGCACGCATGACCATTCCTGGGGATTTGGCTTTGCCACTGGCTCTGGGTCAGGGACGGGCAGGCCAGCCTGGATGGCTGCAGTCAGAGAGTACGCCTCCATGGGAGGAAATCCAGGCTCACCCACGGGAGCAGGAGCTCACCCACAGGAGACCAAATGAGGACTTCTGGGCAGGTGAGGATAGGGCAATGTGGCAGCAAGTAGGGAGACGGTGTGGGCACAGGACTCCCTTCCTAGAATAACCCTTATCCCAGAGGACCTGGCTTCCCAAGCAGAGATACCAGGCAGGCCTTTGATCAGAGTTGGCAAGAGCCAGGTCAAAGATCAGAACCTGATCAGCAGCTTGGCTGAGTTCCCCCACAATCCCCCCTCCCTGGGACAGAGTTCCTCCTGCTCTGGGCATGGCTGAGGCCATGAAACAATCAGCGCTCCAGATGATCCAGGGACAGGCAGACAGCCAAGCCAGAGGCACACTTGGGCATCCCTGGATGGTGGGGTGGGGGTATGCACATACTTACTGCACAGCTGGGTGAGGCTCTGCATTGGACAAAGGAGCCTGGGCTCCATCTGTGAAGCAGGGGCCTGCCAAGTAAGAAGGGCTGCCCACAGGATAGGGCCCAGGAGTGGTTCTCCCAATTGCTGAGAGAGGCAGCAGCATTACCCGGCGGGCTGTCAGTGTCCTCAAAGAGCCAAGGTGGGGAACCAGGAGTTCAGAACTGGACTCAGCATTAGACTAGAAGCTCCTTTCCTGCAAGGACTCAGTCTCCTTAGCTTGCTGTGCTTGGCATAGAGGTGTTAATATTCATTGAACAAATAAAGGAATGAAGGAAGGAAGAGACAAACCATTAACAATAAAGGCTACAAATGCTGGGTGTGCCTTCTTTATCTGACTCTTTAGAGAGCTGCATGTCAGGCCCAAGTACCCACCTGTGCCTGACCCAGCTTTGTACCACGATTATGTCTCTTGTGTCCAGGTCTTCACTCTTTGGCAATCTGCTCTTATGGAGAGAGCACTGTACTGGGAGTCATCAGCCCTGAGTTTGCCTCCTAACTCTGTTTCAGATGGATGTGAGGCCCTGGGCAAGTCATCCCTGGGGCTGCAGGTACTTCATTGGTAAACAGTGGGGTCAGGACAGATGATTCTCCCAGGGCCCTCAGAGTGTGAGCCTCTGACTGTGGAAGACACAGGTAGGGTACTGAGCCATGCTGAACATGCTGGCCCGCCCCTGGCACTCCTGGGCAGTCTCCCTGCCTTCTCCCCACATCCCTGTGGGGTGAGTTGGCACCTTTAAACACCCTCTGTGCCCAGCAGCACCCAGCATGGTGCCCGGCACGTTCTAGGTACACAGCCCTCAGAGCTGGACAGGACCGTTGGTGTGGCCCAGCTCAGTGCTATCAGCAGATAATTCAGTTCAGAACCACAACATGTATTAAGTGCCTACTGTGTGCCAAGTACTATACCAGAGCCAGTGGGACAAAGGCGAATGGGGCACAGGGGAGGATCTGCAAAGAAAGTCTTGAGTCCCCTTCCCTCCCCTTCCTCCCGCTGCTGAGAGGACCCCCGCCCCCGGGAGGGCAGGGCCCCCAGGCCTGAGAAGAATGGGTGTGGAGCCCTCCATGGCAGGAGGGGGCTGAGCGTTCTCTCGGCGGGAGGACGCTGCCGACACCAGCCGTGCCGTGCTCCACCAAGCAGACAGGCTCGGAGGGGAAGACAACAGCTTCCCAACAACAAGTATTAAGAGATGAGCTATTAGAGGCGTCCTATCGGGCTCTCTCTCCCTGGGCATCGCCACGGCCGCCACCAGCATTCCTCCATATCCAATCACGCGTCTTCCTTCCACCGTTCTGCTCTCCTCAGGGTGACCGCCGCAGACGGGGCGCCCTGAGCTCTGAGGGAGCCAATCACAACGGCGCAGGGACGGCACATACACCCTCCATGGGGAGCAAAGGGGCAGGGGAAAGAACTCCTCTCCCTCCTCCAGGGGAACGCTGTAGATCCATTTTCAGGATAACAGGTAAAGAGACGGTGAGGACAGAGAGGAGAGGTGTGAGGGTGGGCTCCTGCTTTGAGAGGAAATTGTCCTTCCTTGCATTTCCAGATTCCATTAAGCATTCTGGAAGTGATGGGAAGTGATTATGGAGAGAGAGAGAGAAAGAAGAGAGAATGCTTGTGGGAGGGAGAGAGAGGGAAAGGGGGAGGAGAGCCCAGTGAGCACATGTGTGTGCATGCATACACACACACACACACACACACACACATGCACACCCACATACCCATATCCCCTTATCTGATTAAGGATCCAAGGGAAGTAAAAAAGCTTGTGGAAAATTAAAATGACCCACTGGGTTAACCAGGCCAGATCTGCAGCCAGATTATGAAAACCAAGTCTAGTGGGGATTTCCTTTGCTTGGGGCACATTCCTTAAGCTCTCTTCCATAGGCCAGAGGACAAGTCAGACATAGGAAGGGAAGCGAGGGCAGATCTGCCCTCTCCAGGATTCCACTCTTATCCCAGCAGGCCCTGTGGCTGGCAGCAGAGGTTGCATCCTCCTCTGGGTGCATCCAGGGTGCCGGGCAAAGAGAACAGGGATGAGGACAGGGGCTTTTATTCTGCCCAGAGGTCAGAAAGATGGATGCTCTCTCCTCCTTTGTTCCCTGATTTCTGGTTCTGGCCTTTGCCAAAAATGCAATGGTTTGGGGGTAGACACAATCTCTTCCCTAAACTCTGACCACCAAGCACAATGTCCAGGAATGCTGTGGGTGGCCGGGACCTAGCCCCACGTCTGCCATCACCTTGTACCAGTGGCTTTAGGGAAGTGCTTTTCCGAGCTAGGCCCACATTTTCCCTTTTGCAAAATGGGCAGTAGGACTCCATGCTCTAGAAAGGCCCCTTCAGCCCTGGCACTCCAGGATTAGACGACCACCTGAGTGTGGGAGCTGAACTGAGCTGGCAGATCCATTGATTTTCTGTCCCACAGTTATAGAAAGGATGACAGTGAGATGAGCTGCTCTAAGGGTCACCAACCCAGGCCTAAGTTAACAGAGGCAGGAGAGAGTTTTAACAGCCACAGATAACATTGGTTTAAAATGGGAGCCGTCTCTCCAGCATGCCTGCAGAGCCATTTGCTGAGCTCTGTAACGTATTTGCAAACATCCCAGAATACACATATTATGAAGCTAACAAGTTGCCTGGCATTGAAAATATATTATACACAGTGTCAGATAGACTTAATATGCATCCACAATAATCCTTTTTTTTTCCTACTTGCAACAGCATATTTTGCTTGG
Organism: Smutsia gigantea; assembly: GCA_032199065.1. Taxonomy (NCBI): domain Eukaryota; kingdom Metazoa; phylum Chordata; class Mammalia; order Pholidota; family Manidae; genus Smutsia; species Smutsia gigantea. The sequence continues at coordinate 63,287 of JAVSCE010006341.1, read as the reverse complement.
TTTTTTTCTTTGAAGAGTTCATTTCCCATAATGTCACAACCAGCCAGGATATTAACTCAACATCTCAGCCAGGCCTCCAACAGTGCCACAGCCATCTGCACTCCACGGATGTTTCCCGGGACAAAGCACCCCCGCCTCCACCCCCGATGCAGGCACGACCTTGGGCTCTTTGGTTGCCTGGAACCAATGAGGACTGAAGCCACACTCTTAATTTCTCTCCCTTGGAGAATGCAGTAAGAACCTTGGCTTTATTAGCTCTGGAAACAGTACTTCATCCACTCAGAGATGTTCTTGTCTCTTGGCACGTCGCTTCTGGAACTGTGCTAGCCCGACCCTAAATGCTGAATTTCTCAAGCCCAGAGGAACAGGGAAACTATAGCTCTGGCTTGTCCCTCAGTAGCTGCAGGACCGTCTTCCTTGCTTCTAAGCCTCAGATTCCTAAACTGTGAATCGAAGGTGTTGTTGCTGTGGGGATTCCATGAGATCACGGAGAAAGAAAGCTTTTGTATTCTCCTATTTATATGCATACACATTCCCTTGACGCACACCACCTGGATTCCTGCTACATGCCACGCACCGTGCTAGGCAGTGGGGGCAGAGAAAAGAAAGAAAAAACAAAGGCATGGGGCTGGCACTTGTGGAATAGAGTGGGGGAAAGAAACACACGAACAATAGGCAATGATGCATATCAAAGGAAAAGCTACCTGCCGAGTCTCTGGATCCCGAAAACCTCGGGTGCTCCAAGACTGTGGATAATCTACCTAAGCTCCCTAGCCTCAGCTGTCTCACCTAAAAGTGGGAAGAGGACAAGCTACCCCTAGAGTTATTTTGAGGACTGCTATTATAAAATGTGTCACAACACAATGCCTGGCACAAATTGAGGCTCGATAAGTAAATAAAGGTAGGAATAGAGGGTTACAGACCTGTGCAAGGAAAGCTAATCATTCCACCTGGGAGTGTGAAGGAGGCCTGTCCAAAGAAGTGGTTTTGCAAGGAGATCTTATAGGAAAACAAGACATTTTCAGGCAGGACAGGGGAGGGGTCGCAGGGCAAAGAAGACACCTCAACAAAGCCAGAGGCATGGACACACTAAAGGACTTGAGGGACAGTGAGAAGTCTGGACCTTCTGGATGTCAAAGTGCAGAAGAGGATATGAGCGATGAAGCAAGAATTGTGAGTTAGGGTCACGCAGTTGGAGGCCACTGGACAATTTTGACAGGAAACCTCATAAACAGATGTGTATCATAGACTAAGCCCCTAGAAACTGGGTGGAACAAACAATAGTGTAGGGGGCAGAGGGTGCAGACAAGGAGGTGGGTGTGGTGGTCCATATAAGTGATGAAATGAGGTAGGGGGATAGAGGCTTGGGAGACATTGAGTGTCAAGAAGAGAAGAAACAGGGGAGTATATAAAATGGAGACCAGGCATCCAGCATCATGCATGGGAACCCCCGGGGGACCACACAGAGCCTGGGAATACAGGGAAAGGAGCAGAACGGGGGAAGAAAGAGAGTGCTCAGTTAAGGATATGTTGTGATGAGGGGTACTTGAGGTGAGGCACCATGAGGGAGAGTCAAGAAGGCAGCTGGGAAAGATGCCTGGAGCACAGAATCAGTGCCTGGATGGGAAGAGAGACTCAGGAGTCGTGTGGGTTCATGCGGTTGAAAGCAGGGAGTGCGTGAGTGAGGAACACCAGGACAGAGGGCAGAGCTGAAGGGCTTATCAGCTTCCCCAGGCCAGAAAGGGAAGGGGAGGGAGAGTTCTCACCTAACACCAGAAAAACTGGGCAGGAAGACAGTCAGGTGAGAGGAATGGGGCTGTGAGAGCTGCTGTACTTGTCTGTCATCTGTCACCCCACCCCACTGGAAGGTAAGCTCCATGAAGGTGGGAGCATTTTTTTCTGTTTTTCTGTTTTGTTCATTGTCTCTAGCACCTAGCATCATGCCTGGCACATAGTAGGGACTCTACAGTATTTGTTGGATAAACGAATGAAGCTAAAACGAGACAGTTCCTATTGAAATTGGCAACCAGGAGGTCACTGGTGGGCCTTGCTGGACAGGGCTTGGTGGGGACACAAGACTGGCTGCAGTAGGTGAGGATGTGGGGTAGGGCAAGACAGAGCGGTGACCAGTGAGGAAGCAGGGTCGAGCGAGCCCACGCTTCAAGGGCGCAGAGACTGGAATACACTCTTATGTTGGAGAGGAGACAAGGAAGAGAGCAAGGTGAAGATGTAGGAGAGAGGGAAGGATAATTGATGGGCCAAAGTCCCAGAAGGTGTAGAAATAAATATAAATTGCTGAGCAGATAAAATAGACTCTTGTGTCCCTTTCTATCCTAGTACTGTAGGAAGAGTGGAGGCCCTGTAGGCAGGCAGACCGGGTTTGAGTTGTCCCTCACCTAACCCACCCCTTACTGGATGGACCTTGTGTGAGCTGTTCAACTTTTCTATGCCTCATATTACTCACCTGAAATATAGGGATGAACATTCCTACCTTACCCATTGCTGGGAGTTAGATGAGAGAATTTATTTGTAAAGTGCCTGGCGCATGGAGATCTCCCAACAAATACCAGCTTCCCTTCCCTTTACCATCTGCTCAGTCAGGAAGGAAACTTGACAATACTTCCTTGACCTCATCAGCCAACACGAGGACATCCTTTCCTCGAATGCCACTAATTGAATGGAATTGACAGTTCCGCCTCTCCAACAGACTTTCCCTGCAGCATTGAGAAGAAGGATGCTAACTGCCTGCCCTTCCCAAGCCCTCAAGCCACCACCTGGTGGGTGCCATGTGCCCAGCCTGGCCAGGGGAATACTGCAGGGCTGGAGAGGGAAAGTGAGTCCAGTCATGTCACTACTGGCCCAAGAAGGTGCAGGGCCACCACCCTAGGGTCCCAGATCCTAGGAAACACTGAGGAGGTTGGGCTCTGGCCTGATGTCTCCAGTTTAACTTCCCTCCTCAGCCGTGCAAACTCGGTCAGGTCACTTATCCTCCCTGAGCCTCATAGCAGTCCTGCAAAGTAGGTGGTATACTCCCAGTTTATCCATGCAGAAATTGAGGTGCCCAAATGGTAAAATGACTTACCCAGAGTCACACCGTGAGTCCCATCAGGAAGCTGATGGCCAACTGAAACTGAGATAACCTAAGTTTAATAAAAGGATTATTTTCAAATGCATGGGCAGGACAAAGGAAAGCTACAAGGGACATAGAAGTACCTGAAGGCGAGTAGCTACATGTGCCTTTACCTGAAGGGAAGGTTTCCAGAAACCAAGGACAGAAAGGGCTATGTGGAGAGGGCCACCTGTCAGGACCTGTGATCCTTAGTTGAGGGACCCCATAGAAAGGAAGATGGAGAAATAAGAACCCTAACCTTGCTCTCCTCCCTTCCTCTCATCTCCTACGCGTGGTGCTCATCATGGGATAAACCCACCCAGAAGCCAGGGGCAAGGGAGCCCCCTGACGTGGTCCACAGGTTGTCCTCCCTGGGTACAGGCAGGAGAGTAGATCTGGAGGGCAAATGGAAGATGTCCAGCACATACACAGCTAATTCTGACGTGGCAGAGCAAGTTTGAATCAGGGCTGTCAGACCCTTTCCACTACAATGTCATTTCCTGTAGATCCTCAGTAAATGCTCATTGAATGGGTGAAAAAGGATCGATGGATGGGTGAGAAGATGGATGAGTGGATGGATGGGTGGATGCATGGCTGGTTGAGTAGATGGATATGTGGGTGGGTGGGTGAATGGGTGAATGAGTAGCTAGATGGATATCTCCTGCAGCCTTCCTTCATGTGGCTTTTCCTAATCTTGTCACCTGAGTAGAAATATAAGGCATGCTAGAAGGTTTATTTCTAAGCCATAAATGGGCCCTAAGAATAAAAGCCCTCTTCCCAGGTTCTAACTCCCTGTAGGAGTTCTCATCTCTCTCTAGCCTCTGGCTCATTTTTCCTGCTGCTCTTGCTACCTCTGGAGCTGCTCTTCTATCCAAGATCTGAGCCTTGAGCAGGGCTGAGGGGCTTGCAAAGGAAGCCAGGAGAAGGCAGAGGTCGGAGGGGGCTGCTGCCCTTGCTGTGCTAGGCTGGAGTGCAAAGCTGAGTTAGGCAGCCTCTCTGTTAGTCCAAGGGAGCTGCAGGGGTGGGAGGAGGAGGGAAGTGAGAAGGCAGGGTGTTCACTATAATTATTTTCATTGATTTGTCTACTCAGATCCCAAGTGCTGCAAAACCGTTGTGACATTTAATAAAAATAATTCAAGGTAAAAATACCTCTTCCTCCCTGCTCCCTCCTCCCCACTTGTCAATGCCACCTCAGTTTCCAACTCCCCTTTCTGAATCAGGCCACTGCCACCCTGCTTTTTGGCTGCCTGGGACAACTATAAAAAGAAGCAGGTGGAGGAAGAACCTACCAATGGAGAAAGGGCTGGATCTGGAGTCAATAGCCCTGGCTTTGAGACTGCACTGTTACCCTCTGGCTGGTGACCCCAGGCAAGTTGCTGCCCCATCTGTAAAATTAGGAGATGAGCTAAACATATAGAGTCCTCATTTGGGGCCAGTAGTCCGGGAGTGGACACTTTGGCAGGAAAGGGAGATGCTTTCCACACCAGTTCCTGGGGGTCTCATTCCTATCTGCTGGGTTCATGTCTTTATTTACAGCATTTGACCTTGGGGGGACCCCCTCCTCCCATACTAACACTTCCCAAGCTACAATAGGTTTATCTTCCTTTTCTCTGTCCTCAGTTCCTGGTGAAGCAATTAATATTCAGCCCATTATACAGAAAGAATAAACTGAGGCATTCATGTGGTAATCATTGCCACCCTGTCTTGCCTGCTAACTATATGCCTGATATTTTAAATATATGGACTTGTATCTTGATAATCCTGCCCTATAGGGATTCTTGAGGAAACTGAGACACAGGGAAGTTAAAGCTGCTGCCTGGAGACACACAGCTAGAAAGCACGGGGCCACTGTGACTCTGTAGCCCACAGCGCTCTCCATGGGCTCTCACTGACCCTCCACAATGTGTCCAAAGCCAGGCAGATAAGCTCAGAGCTGCCCCTGACTCAGCAGAGTGAAAGGAGCAGGGGAGCAGGGAGGGAAGTGGATTCGGGAAACCTCATTCAGTAAGTCTTCTGCGAGCTGTGGAGCCACCCTAGGCTGTCAGGGGAAGATGTAATCAGGGTGACCTCATACGTTTCATGGATTCATTAAAGCCTGTGTTCTGGGGTAAATGATTGCTTTCCCCCAGTCCTGCTGAAAAGAAAATCGATCGCCTCCTTGTAGATTTAGAATGGGACAGTGGCAATTAGAAAACACGTCCCCAGGCAGGCACTGGGGAAAGGGGTCTCATCTCACTTCCCATTCATTCTGTCAGTGACACCCTGGCTGGGCCTCCGGGCCGGCAGCAAGCTGAGGAATTTCTGGGCTTGGCCCAGGGAGGAGGCTGAGGCCTCGCTCTCAGTCCCATCCCTGCTGCTGAGGCTTCCCTCTAGCCTTGCTCTCTCCCCATGTCCCTAGCCCAGCCCTGCCCCTATCAGCTAATGGATTTTTCTCTATACAGAGAGATTAACTAAACAACTGAACTAGGATGCATTAAGTCTGTGGGTTTGGAGGTTTGTTTTAGAGCAATTCTCGCCTGGAGAACTGGCTGCTGAAATTAAGATGCATTCTTCTCAGCAAATATTGATTTCAACTAGAGGCAAATCCGAGAAGCTCACCGGTCACTGGATTTAAGAGCTGGCAGCTGCGGTGTAGACTACAGGTGCGTCACCTAGGTGCACCTCACCTGAGGACCCAGCAGTGAGGGCAATGAAGAATATAAAGAGTTAAGCAAGAGCTGAGAGATCAACATAAAAATATACCAGACAGAAACTCAGTCTGAGCCTTACAGCGGCTCAGGTATTTGAACAGACAAGGAGAGTGGCCACCGTCCCGCATATACTGTGAGCACACCCAGTATACACAGTCCCACGGCAGACTGAACTCACACACAAAGCCAGTGACCAACACATGGACTTTATGTTTCCCTCCAAACTGGACCCAGGTTCTCTTCCTCCAGGAAGCTTTGTTTGACTATTTCCATCTTTCTTTTCCATTTCCTCCAATATTTTCAGCAACTCAGAAAGACATCCAAATGTGTCTTCTCTTCCTACCATTGTCCTACGTTACTTCCATTATTCCCAAGAACTTCGCAGGTACTGGGACCATATATGTATCTTCAGCATCTCACACAGCTCCTCAGGTCTACAGCAGAGAGAGCATGAGTCTTGCAGAAATGAAATTAGTCAATCTAAGATCCCAATCCAGTTCAGGCATCTTCTAGCTGTGGGATCTGGGCAAGAGCTTCTCTTCCCTGTGCCTCAGTTTTCTTACTTCTAAAAAGCAGTGAAATAGGCTTGGGCTAGACAGACTAAAAATTTTAAGAGTTTTATAAGCTACTAAAAATAGAATATAGCTGCTGTGGTTCTTAGTTCTAGGTAACACCCACCCCCTAACTAACCTTCTCAGCATTTAGCAAAGGTTCTTGTTGAAGCAACTTTAAAACCATGCTTGCTCTACCCTAGGGCCTCAGGCAAGGGAGTCAGGTCTTAGGATGCACAAAGATTTAACACAAATAAAAGAGGTAACGGTTTTGATAAAGGGGCATTTGGACACTTCTCCAAAGGAGATCTAAGGATGGCAAATAAGCACATTAAAAAGATGTTCCCTATCCAGAATAGAAAATCCAAACCTTAACCCAAACATATACAGCCAATTAATATATGATAAAGGAGCCTTGGATATACATTGGGGAGATGACGGCCTCTTCAGCAGCTGGTGTTGGCAAAACTGGACAGCTACATGCAAGAGAATGAAACTGGATTACTGTCTAACCCCATACACAAAAGTAAACTCAAAATGGATCAAAGACCTATGTAAGTCGTGAAACCATAAAACTCTTAGAAAAAAACATAGGCAAAAATCTCTTGGACATAAACATGAGTGACTTCTTCATGAACGTATCTCCCTGGGCAAGGGAAACAAAAGCAAAAATGAACAAGTGGGACTATATCAAGCTGAAAAGCTTCTGTACAGCAAAGGACACCATCAGTAGAACAAAAAGACATCCTACAGTATGGGAGAATATATTCATAAATGACGTATCCGATAAGGGGTTGACATCCAAAATATATAAAGAGCTCATGCACCTCAACAAACAAAAAGCAAATAAACCAATTAAGAAATGGGCAGAGGATATGGACAGACACTTTTCCAAAGAAGAAATTCACATGGCCAACAGGCACATGAAAAGATGCTCCACATCACTAATCGTCAGAGAAATGCAGATTAAAACCACAATGAGCTATCACCTCACACCAGTGAGGATGGTCAACATCCAAAACACAAACAACAACAAATGTTGGTGAGGATGTGGAGAAAAGGGAACCCTCCTATACTGCTGGTGGGAATGCAAATTAGTTCAACCATTGTGGAAAGCAGTATGGAGGTTCCTCAAAAAACTCAAAATAGAAATACCATTTGACCCAGGAATCCCACTCCTAGGAATTTACCCTAAGAATGCAGCAGCCCAGTTTGAAAAAGACATATGCACCCCTATGTTTATCGCAGCACTATTTACAATAGCCAAGAAATGGAAGCAACCTAGGTGTCCATCAGTAGATGAATGGATAAAGAAGATGTGGTACATATACACAATGGAATATTATTCAGCCATAAGAAGAAAACAAATCCTACCATTTGCAACAACATGGATGGAGCTAGAAGGTATTATGCTCAGTGAAATAAGCCAAGTATCAAATGATTTCACTCATGAGGAGCATAAGAGCAAAGAAAAAAACTGAAAAAAAAAAACAGCAGCAGATTCACAGAACCCAAGAATGGATTAATAGTTACCAAACGGAAAGGGACTGGAGAGGATGGGCGGGAAGGGAGGGACAAGGGGGAAAAAGGGGCATTACGATTAGCAGACGTAATGTTGGGGGGGCATGGGGAGGGCTGTACAACTCAGAGAAGACAAGTAGTGACTCTATAGCATCTCACTACGCTGATGGACAGTGACTGTAGTGGGGTTGGTGGGGGGACCTGATGAAGTGGGTAGTTTAATAACCATAATATTGCACATGTAATTGTAGATTAACGATACCAAAATAAATAAATTAAAAAAAGATGTTCCCTATCATCAGTTATATGCCACAACACACCTACTAGCGTGGCTAAAAAATTCTTTTGAACTGACAATATGAAGCACTGATGAGGATTGGAGGTTTCATACACTGCTAATAAAAAATACAAATGTACAGCCACTCCAGAAAACAATTTGGCAGGTTCTTATGATGTTCAACATACTTGTCACATGAGCTAGTAACTGTACTCCTAGGTATCTATCCAGAAAAAATGAAGACTTATGTCCACACAAAAATCTGCCCATTAATGTGTAGAGCAGTGTTATTAGTAAATGCCAAAACCTGGCAACAATTGAAATGTTCTTCAGTGGGTGAATGGGTAAACAAAGGTTGGTATATCCATATAATAGAATACTACTCTGCAATAAAAAAGAATGAAATATTCATACCTGCAACAAGACCTTGGATGAATTTCAAATGCATTTTGCTAAATCAAAGAAGCCTAACTGAAAAGGCCATATACTATGTATATGCTTCCATTCCTATGACTGTCTAGACAAGTAACTATGGAAATGGATAACATATTGGTGATTGCCAAGGGGAGGCTTGCAGGAAGAGATGGCCTGCAAAAGGACAGCACAAGGGAATTTGGGGAGTGACAGGACTTGTCTGTGTCATGACCGTGAAGGTAAACACATGAAACTCACTATACATATGTCAAAACCCACAGAACTGTATGCTACAAAGAGCAAACTTTCCTCTGAGTCAATTTAAAAGTAAATCAAAAAAAATGAAAACAGAAGTTAAAAAGAAATTTTTAACATGGCCATTCTGACATAACTCTCTTAAAATGGTGGCATCAGATCAGCCCAGTCAAACCATCCTGCTTCAGACCCCCTCTTCCCTCCATCCCTGGGCATCTCAGGTCTCTGGGATGGAGAATGGAAATCTTTAGGAGGAGCAAAGAAATAATCAAAGTTGCCTCCCTTCCCCTTCAGCTTCTTTCATCTCCACTTCATGTAGCCTCTCTGGTGGTCAGGTGGAAGCAGGTGAGTCTCTTGGGAATGGAGATTCCTTCTGTTGGCATCCCAGGCTCCGTACATGGAGCTGGCAGCTCAGACGTGGAGGGCAAGGATGGGTTTTGCTCTACTTTGTCCAGCCTGAATTCCAGGGCAGAGAGGCAGACTAGGATTCAGGGAAGAAGCAAAGGTTGGTGTAGAGAAAAAAGGAATCCCCTAAAAGCTCCCATGGCAGAGGAGGAGGAGAGGAAAGAGGTGAGGGACATTCCCTGCACTGGTGCCATTTTGCCACCCTGACCAGCCTATTCCATCTTCCCACTTACTATGTGATCTTAAACCAATAGCTGGTTGCTGGTTAAGGTGTGTTATGGCTTTGCCTTGGCTTCTCCATCTGTAAAAATGGAAAAATAAGCATACCTATCTCACAAGACTGGTAAAATTACAAGTGAGTTAATATTCACTCATTCTCTCAACAAATATTTATTGCTCATTTGTCATGTACCTGTCACTGTCTTTTGGCAATAAGATACAGAAAAGAATTCCTGTTTTCATGAGATTTGCATCATAAGGAGCAGAGACAGATAGTAACAAACAGTAAATATAGTATGGTAGATGATGGAAATGTTATGAAGTGAAGGGGCTAGACATTGACAGCACAAGGGGACTATTTTATACAGAATGATCCGGGGAGGGAAGACTCGCTGAGGAGGTGGTATTGGAGCAGAGACCTGGAGAAAATGAGAGAGGTGGGAGGTTGGGAGGGGAGCAGTTCACGCAGAGGGAAAGAATGGGGGAAGCAAAGGAGAATGGCTCAGGAGGGCAGGGCAAGTTGCTGCTCCTGTCTGGTCATCTCCCTTAATCCTTAAAATGTTCTCGGAAGTAGTTAATCTCCAGTCCTCAGATGAGAAAAGCAGGCCTTAGAAAAGCTAACTGCCCAGGATTAGTAACAGAAACAACCTTGTGACTTGGGAGTGGTGGGTCACCCAGGCATCCCTGGTCCCTGGCGCGCCGCTCAGCATTCCCAGGGTGGCTGTGTGTACATGCTATGACCCGGGCCCAGGGACCCCAGTCCAGACTCAGACCTCCGTCATGCTTCTGAGTGCCTCCCCATCTTTGCATCTCCAATACAGACTCAGCCAGCTCCAAAATCCCTTTCTTTTGCTCCTCTGTTAACAAAGGTAAGATTTCTTTTTCTTCATTATGGAAAAAAGTGGATCAGCAAGAAGCATCAACTCTCTTGGCTGTTGCTTTTCGCAAATGCAAGAATGATACACTCTTACCTGGTAGAATTTTCCAAACTTATCTCAGGGAAAGCCACCTGACCTGCATCAAGCAACTTTACCTCCCAGAAAATTTCTGGCCTTTTATTTCCAACCAAAAAAAACTTGTCAAAGTTTTTCTACCTGTGAAGCGTCACATATAACCATGTCAAAAGAAATCAAGAATCTCTGGAAAAAAGGCTAATACGAAGAGCAGGACAGGAAAAAGTACAAGCCAGAACATCTTTATACTAGAAACAATGAAGCTATCAAACGTTATCGGAGATTATGGTATTTGTGTCAAAATGATTCAGGAGCTGACTTGAATAGGCTCCCACTAGTTAAAGCTGGTGCAATTTAAGCACCAATAAGGACAATACACTGTATTAAGACACATCAAAATGTTTAAATCCTAGTTCAACCATTGTGGAAAGCAGTATGGAGGTTCCTCAAAAAACTCAAAATAGAAATACCATTTGACCCAGGAATTCCACTCCTAGGAATTTACCCTAAGAATGCAGCAGCTCAGTTTCAAAAAGACATATGCACCCCTATGTTTACCGCAGCACTATTTACAATAGCCAAGAAATGGAAGCAACCTAAGTGTCCATCAGTAGATGAATGGATAAAGAAGATGTGGTACATATACACAATGGAATATTATTCAGCCATAAGAAGAAAACACATCCTACCATTTGCAACAACATGGATGGAGCTAGAGGGTATTATGCTCAGTGAAATAAGCCAAGCAGAAAAAGACAAGTATCAAATGATTTCACTCATGTGTGGAGTATAAGAACAAAGAAAAAAACTGAAGGAACAAAACAGTAGCAGACTCACAGAACCCAAGAATGGACTAACAGTTACCAAAGGGAAAGGGACTGGGGAGGATGGGTGGGAAGGGAGGGACAAGGGGGAAAAAGGGGCATTATGATTAGCAGATGTAATGTTGGGGGGAGTGCGGGGAGGGCTGTACAACTCAGAGAAGACAAGTAGTGACTCTATAGCATCTCATTACGCTGATGGACAGTGACTGTAATGGGGTATGTGGGGGGGGGGACTTGATGATGGGGGGAGTCTAGTAACCATAATGTTGCACATGTAATTGTAGATTAATGATACCAAAATAAAAATAAAATAAATAAAATAAATAAAAAAATTAAAAGCTTAAATCCACACATTTATAATGATACCCAAAAAATAAAATGAACCTCCCAGGTCACCTGTGGAGGATGCTAAAGAATGAACTCATTCTTTTGAAAACTGGCAAATAAGAGGAAAGAATCAAACATTTATCCTGCCTTTGCTACGCAAATGATACCACTGGTAACCACGTACTTTATGAGGAGAAATTTATCTCCGTGGAAGTATTATGGCTGACAAATGAGGAGTAAATAACTGTAGTCTCATTTTGTAAAAACTAATAGATTAGCAGATTCTATAAATCATAAATTAGAATACATCAGTCAATCTAGGAAAGGGTCATGGGCAGATACACGACCAAAAGACAACTCGATATTGACACCTCCTGATGAAAGAACACACCACCAAAATCATCAAGTCTTGATCTGATCAAACTTCCAGATCTCTCTAACTGCCAGTTCACAGGAAACTTAGGGACACATTAAATAGCACCACAGCATTCAAGCAAAATCAGATTGTGGGAACATTCACAGGACAAAAGACCCAGTTTCTTTGAAAAATAAATTCCAGGAGGAAAAATATATGTATTGGAAGTGAAAACTATAGAGGAGACTCAAGAAACATTTCAACCAATCAAAATATATAGCCTTATTGAATCCTGACCAAAAACAAGCAACATGCCCAAAAGTATGTTTATGAGACAATCAAGGAAATTTCAACCCTGATTAGGTATTGGATGAAATTTAGGAACATACGTGCATCAATCAGGTATTGCTGCGTAACAAACCACCGCAACATTCGGTGGCTTAAATCAACAACTCATTTGTTTGCTCATGATCGTGTGAGTCATTCTGGGCAGGTGTCCTCCAGGATGGCTCGTATCTGTCCCACATGGTGTGGTTGGATCATTCGTGTCTGGGCCTCAACGAGAGCAGCTGTGCCCCTCGCTTTCTCTCTCCCCATGTGGTCGCCCATTCTCAAGAAGGTTTGGTTCTCATCACCTGGCAGGAGCATTCACAGCCAGTGACAAGGAAGTTAAGGCCCTGGTGGACAAGTGCTTTCTGAGCTTCTGCTTCACACTATGTTTGTCATTTTCCTGTCAACCAAGAAAGTCACATTTTCAAGCCCAGAGTCAATGTAGGGGGCTTCACAAGGATTTAAATGCTGAGAGGCATGGTTCATTGGAGGTCATACTGTAACAACAGACCACAGTGTGATAGTGCCATTGTGATGATGGTTTTAAAAGAGCATTTGTCACCTAGAAATGCATATTAATGTATATTCAGGTAAAATGACATGCGTCAAAGTAACTGGGGAAGGGAGAGGGGATGAGGGTGGGTGGGTGTAGAGATGAAATAAGATTGGTCATGAGTTCCCTGAGGTCAGTTGATGAGTATAGAGTGGATCATTATATTATTGTCTCTACTATTCTATGTGTTTGAGATTTTGGGTTATATCAAGCCCATTTTAATGGCTGGTCAAGTAGGAGAACCCAAGGGAGACAAGAGCATGCTCACCATCATTGCTGCTTCCAAGACATCATGTCCTGCTTCCCAAGGCAATGAGGGGTGAGGAAATACCAGGGGACCTTCTAGGTGCTCTGTCTCCTTTTCCTCTCTGGACAGTAGCATGAAACTGAACAGTGTGTATAAGCAACATCACGGGTGATCATTTCACTAGCCCTTGCGTGGACAACACCTATCATTTCATTTACTAATGTTCAATTTTTTCCCCAGGTCATTTTGGGGCTTAGGACATGGACTTATTCTGGATGATGAATGGCAAGTCATTGCAACAATTAATTGAAAGAAGAATGAGAGAAAGAGAACTCAGTAGCCATAAGGGGGTGGGGGTGAGAGGCAGGAGCCTCTGTTAACAAGAACTAATAGAGGAGGAGGAAAAGAGAAGGCGATGAATCTCATCCAACTGGGACCAACCAACATTCATTGCATGCATAATGTGTACTGAACATTTATCTGGATAGAAAAAGGAAAAAATGTTCAAGTAAATTAGACACTATTTATCTCCTTAAAGAGCTTATAGTCATTTATTCCTACAAAACATTTATGGAGCGTCACCTGAATGCCAGACCCTGTTAGATGCTAGATGAGAATAAAAAGATGATTTAAGATACTTTTTCATTTTGTATTAATGAAGACCATTTTAGTTGTAATAATAAATTACAATTCAAGTCAGCTTAAGCAGAAAAGATAACTCATTGGCTCACGTAACTGGGAAGTCTAAGGATAGCTTCAGGCATATCTAGACCCAGGTGCCCCAACAACGTTGCCAGGAATCCGTCTCTCTCTATCTCTTAGATCTGCTTCCCTCTGTGTGGGCAGCATTCCCAGATTTTCCCACCAGCAGCAACAGGCTTATATTGCACCACGTTGGCAGCAGATGCCCCAGGAGCGGATTTCCCTGCGACAGCTTGGCCCAGTACCCATACGTCTGGTCAGGAAGAAGGAATGCTCTGATGGGTCAGGCCAAGGCTGTGGGCCTGGCTGTGCGACTGGGGAAGAGGTCGGTCCTACTCAGCAACATGGACTGAGAGAGGAGACGGTTCCCCAAAGGATAATCACAATGTGGTCACCAGAAGCGGGCAGGAAGGATACTGGCCTGACAAAGCAACAGATGCCTTTAGGCACTCAACTCGCTTACCTTGATACATTTTCACTGAGTGCATATTGTGTCCCAGACTCTGTTCTAGGTGCTGGAGTCACAGCACTGACCCAGACACTCGGTCACTGGGGCTCGTACTCTACAGGTGGAGACAGAAAAGAAAGATATCAACAATAAATTCTAATTTAAATTGCAGATCATAGTTTCCCATGAAGCAAATAAACAGAATGCTGTAACAGAAAATACAGAGAATCTTCTTGAAATGGGCAGGCAAGGAAGTCTCTGTGGAGGTGACTTTAAAGCTGAGACCTGTCAGCTGAGAAGGAGCCTTAAGGGTCCCACGTTTGCCCCTTGAGAGCTGATGTGGCCTAGTCCCTGTCCTTGAGGGGCTCGTGGCTGAATGGGGGAGACAACGAGGAGACAGACCCCCTGCCCTGCAGCACAGTGGGTGCCTTATATAATGTGGACCAGATCCCTCCCTTGGGACTTCAGGAGGGAAGCCACTGACTCTGCTGGCAGAGTGTGGGGAAGGCCAGCATAGGGAAGGGTTAGAAGGCCTCACAAAGACAAATGCACTGAGTCTTAAAGGGTGAAGAGATGGAAGTTAGCAGAAAAATGAGAGAGAGCATTTGTCAAGGGGAAGGAGCATGGGATAAAGATCAGGCAGTGTGGGGAAGAGTGAGCTCCTTCTTGTAGGTGCCCTGGCTCAGCAGTCAGGCAGTTATCCAGGCCCTGACTACCCCTCCGACATGTCCCCACCTGAGGGATACATACTCAAATCAAAGTTTGAGGTCATTGTGCAGCAAAATAGGAAAGGACTCCACTCCTTGAAAGCAATCTGAAGGGCTTCTTGGAGGAGGTGAATTTTAAGCTGGGCTTTGAATGAATGCCTCTCCCTCTTTTTATCTTCTGAACAACTAACACATCTTTATTAAGCAGAATAGAAGGCTAGGGGAAGGACCAAGCAGAATGGCGCATGACCTCTGACCTCAGGAGTCCACTGTGGGGTTAGACTCACTGTGACTTTATACTGGAAAGAACCTTAGGTTTAATCTAGAGCACCCCATATTGATACAACTGGGATGGTGAGGTTCAGAGAGGGCAAGCAACTTGAACAAAGTCACACAGCAGAACTGAGACAAGAATCATAACCATTCCCCCTGCCCCCTGGCTTCACCCCTGGGACCTTCCACCCTTCGTCCTGTTTCTGCCCCTTGGGGCCTCCCAGAGGAAGTCCAGTTGCTGTCTAATAGGTGAAGAAGGTTTAGAAACTTCCCAGCTTTTCCTTCCCCAAGCCCAGTAGCTTCAGTTTTGCCCCAGACGGCTCAGGGTTCAGACTCTCCACCACCCGCATCCAATTTGTCAGTCTGTCTGTCTCAAAGTGCAGAGCCTAGGACTGGATACCAGCTTTGCACAGAGTACATGAATGCCTTCTCTCTTCTGAACAGCACAGCATCTCCAGGCTGTCAACCTAAGGGAGCTGCTGTTCAGGGCAACAGAAGGTGAACCAAGCTCCCCTACGGTCCTTTGAATGAGGTCCCACCTGCAGCCTCCCGATCTTGCCTCTGAGTTTGAAATTAATTTAGTGACAGTCAAGGATCCCACTAGTATGCCCTCCAGAGAGGATATCCCTCTGCTGTGTGGGGTTTACAGAAGGCAGGGGAGTGAGGGGTGGGCAGAGGGAGGGAAGCTTCGAGGGCCAGAATGGGAGCCTGGGCCTGTCCCACATGCAGACCCCTGCCCTCCCTTGGCTCTGAGCACTGGGCCAGCTCTCACCCTGTCCCAAGTGAAATGCAGCCACTAGGCTGGCTGGCTCGAGAAGAGCATGTGTCGGGGAGGCTCAGCCCAGGCCAATCAGCTCACCTCTCTGGGCTTCTCTTGAGTTACCTCTCACCTCTAAACTGGATGCCTTTATGTTTATATGTTTATCCATGTATACTTTTCTTAGGCAATGGTGACAACAATCACTGATTGCTGGCAGCCACCCTGAAGCTTCCCAAAGGCCACCAATTACCTGGTCTGTCCCTTGTTGGGAGACAGGGTCTTTGTTCCTATTTATAAACAGTCAGGATTAGATTCAGGACTGTGTCGTCGCATCCAGGAAGATGCTCAGGGGCCCTCCCAGCAGCAGTAGGAAAGAGTAGTGAAGACGCGGGTTGCCAGATAAAATACAGGATCCCTGTGAATTTCAGATAAATTAATTTTTAGTATAAGTATATCCCAAATCTTACATGGGACATACTAATACTAAAAAATGAATCTGTTGTTCACCTGAAGTTCAAATTAACTGGCCACCCTGTATTCTTATTTGCTAAATCTGGGCCAGGCCCAGATGACGGGGGGCCAAGGCACCACTCCCAAATGCCTGGCTACCCCCCCACCTTCCCACTCCTTCCCCCTCAGCCTATTCCCCCTTTGCCTGCACCCCTGTGGTCCTCACTGCCCTGAGACTGGGAGCAGGGGTGGAAGAGCAGGGAGTCCCCAGAGCAACGGCAGGGGTGGGAAGGTGTGGGAAAACGAGGGAAAGAGACAGAGAGAAAAACTGCTTAGAGAGAGACGGGACCCTTCCCAAGGCTGCCTGCCCTGCAGGAGTGGGTGTAAGGGCGGGTGGGGGCACTGCAGCGCGCCCAGTTAAGGGAAATGGCCCTGTGTTCCAGCCCTGAGATGGAGACAGGAGCCAGAAAGCTTTGTAGACGTAAACACCTCCCTGTGAGGCAGCCTGGGCCCCAGCAGAGAGCAGAGCAGTGCCCATCATTGCTGACAAGCTGGTGTTTGTTAAGCCTCTCTGGTCCCCTCTCTCTTAAAGATCCATCCCCACCACCAGCAGGTGTGGCCTCCGAGGGGCTGGGGGGTGCCCAAACGCCCATGCTGATCACCTCCTTTCCAGCCCATCCGAGGATGAGTGCTCGGCTGAGGGCAGCAGCCTCTGGGGAGATGGTGCAGGGCAGATGTGTTTCCCTGTCCCCCCCACCCCGAGACCTGCAGATCTCCTTCCCTGTCTCCTGTCAGATCCCAGAACCCCCACCTGGGCCCCCTGTGCTCCCCCCACCGCCACTGACCATCTCCTCAGTGATCTGGGCCTCCCCAGCAACCAGCTGCACCAGGCCTGGTGCTGTTTTCAAAAACAAACATTGTCGGTTTCCCCCGACATTCCCTGCACAGAGCCTTGAACGACCTCTACTCAGAGCTGGAGGCACCTCGACCGACCGTCAGCCTACGTCCAAGGCAGGGGCCCCATGCCCTGCCCCGCCCTCAGGGAGCTCTCAGTCCCTGGGATGAGTGACAAGGGAAAGGGCCTGAAAAGGGCTTCATGGGGGCTGAAGAGAGAGTCAGAAGGGGTGGTCTCAAGGGAACTTAGGCCTCAGTGTCTGGGGCAGAGGAGGGTGGAAGTCAGGACTGTTTCACAGCAGAGCTTAGCCAGTTCTTCTCTACTGCAATTAAATTTTCTTCTGGTACCTTCTACTTACCAGTCCTGTTTCTGCCCCCTGACGCCTCCCAGAGCAAGTCAAAGTTCTCTGTAATATGTGAAGACAGTGCTGAAACTCAAGTCCAATTCCTTTGACTTTGCCCCAGTTGATGGCTCAGGGCTCAGACTTGTCACCATCTACCTCCAGTTTCTCAAAGTCTGTCTCAAAGTGTGGTGTTTAGGACTGGATACCAGTTTCCCTCACAGAGTAGATTATCACCTCCTTTACTCTGAGCGTCATACCTCTATTAATGTCATGCAACATGTTGCTAATTCCTAGCCAAAGGTTAGACTGAGCCTAGCCACTGACCCAGTCATAATAAGGGAAGAAAACTCCCCAAAATCAGATATTTGAGGAACCCTGAAGCAGAAGGAGGAACTCCAAAGCTCAGGTTGCATTTGACAAGCAGTCTTTTCTATCCCCCATTTTTATTTCTGCTCTCTGCCATCCAGACCACAGCCCCCACCCCAGCCTTCTTTTCTCTTTCAGCTTCTCTTTTTCACCTCTTCTCATCCTGGCATCAAATAACTGCATGACCTTGGGCAAGCCACTTTGCCTCCCCAAAGGCCTCATCCCTCATTGGAAAATGGTGGTAATAATCCCTGGGCTGCTTACTTCACAGGGTCTGCATGAGACTCAATTGAGATAATGAATGGATGAGAAAGCACTTTGAAAACTACTCAACACTGCACAAATGAAAGGCATTATTTATTTATCCATTTATTTATTAATCTTGTGCTGAGAATTCCACAAAGGCAGAGAAATCAGCAGAGCTCCTGACTGCCCAGAGCTTGAATCCTGGAATGTCAGAAGAGGCTTAGGGAGCAGCGAGCACATCCTCTTTACTTCATAGATGGGGAAACTGAGGCCTGGAGAATAAGTCCCAGTCCCCAGAGGCCTCCTCACCTGTTCTCAGCTCTGCACTGGATAATCAGACCAGCCACCACGTATGAGGCCAGAATTGAAGCTGTGGGTCTCCAGGAAGGGCCAAGGACACATCTCAGCCCCAAGGCTCCCAAATGCCTTTAGCCTGTCCTGTGAGCTTCTCCTATAAACCTGGCAAACCTTCTCTTGCCTCCCTGAAGGTCTACTGGGGTGATAAGCCCCTTCCCAACAAATATTAGCAGGGCCTATTGGGGCAATGCACCCCCATGGATAGACTTAGCAAGCAGTCTCTGCTCCCAGATCTTTAATAGTTCTCCAGTGCCTACAGAGAAAAGTCAAGACCTCTTTCCAAGTAGCTCTAATCTGCTTCTTATGTCTAGGTTCAGTCCATCCCTTTTTCCCAAAGGCCTTTGTCCTGTTGAAACCCTGCCCACCTTCGACAGTCCTTTGCCATTAGAATGGAGTCTGAGTCTAGCCCTGAACAGTCACTTACCCTCCCTGTGTTCAAGGGTCTGCAATTGTGAAATGCGGATGGGTGAAGATTAAAAGTGTGGTTTTAAACAGCCCTTCTCAAATGCGGCAGACTCAGATGCAGCAGGTCTGGGGTGGGGCCTGTGCCTGCATTTCTAACAAGCACCTAGGCAACACTGGTGCCACTGGCACACTTGGAATAACAGGGCTTTGGACCTCCCCTAGTGCATGGCCAATAGCATTAGCTCCCTGGTGGGGGAAATGAGGGGTGCATCTAGATGCAGAGGGGCCCAGGATGTCCCTGGGGGCTTTGAGGCTTCCCCTCTCTTTTGCCCACCCTAGCAGTTTCTTAATGTGCTAGCACTTTCTGAGGGGTACAGTGCCACAACCTTGGCCTTTTTATGCAAATCCAATTACCAAGAACCTCCAAAGTGGCCTCAAAGG
This sequence comes from Smutsia gigantea, assembly GCA_032199065.1. Classification (NCBI taxonomy): domain Eukaryota; kingdom Metazoa; phylum Chordata; class Mammalia; order Pholidota; family Manidae; genus Smutsia; species Smutsia gigantea. The sequence continues at coordinate 43,864 of JAVSCE010006341.1, read as the reverse complement.
GACCTCCTTCCCAACAACTATTAGCTTTGAGAATAAAGGAAAAAAGATGGTGGACCCTGAAAGGACAGCCTGAGGAGCAGGGTGGAAGAGTGGGCACCCCCATTTTGCCTTGGCATTAGGAAAGGGGAGCTGGGAGCAGCTCTGGGGCTGGCCCTCAGGCCTCTGCTTACTCTGAGAACAAGTGCCCCCAGACTTGGGCTGAGCCCAACGCCCACCTGCTCACCTGCAAGCAGCCTGTGGGAGAGGGGTCCTGGCGTCTAGACCTGCCTCTGGGTGCAGCCAGCAAGCTCCAGTGTGACCTGGGCCCAGCACCTCCTCTTTCAGGGCCCCAGTTTCCTTATATTAACACACGAGGGGATTCAACGGTTCTGCCTCTTTCTCTGAGGCTGTAATCAAGCCGTGAAGTGGAGGCAGGAAAGGAGGGGAGCATGAAAGAATGAAATGAGACATGGGGGGGAATGGAAAACTAAAACGCCCAAAGAGAAAAATTCCACTTGTAAACTAAGTGGAGTCACTTTGTCAGGAAACGGGGCACACAGCACCGTAAAAATTAAAATAATTTACTAGGAAACGTCATCCTGCTCTGCTTTGTATTATTCCCCAGTCAAACCACAGAGCTAGCCCAAGTCAAGCGCATCAACAGAGAAGGCAGAAGCAGAGAAAGGAAGGAGGCTGCGTCCTCCCTCGGCACCGTCTCGGGGCAAGGCAACCCCTCCTGTCTCCAGGGAAACGTGGCAGGACCAGGTGGGCCAGGCGGCAGCCAGAGAACCAGGGCACCGGCTCCCTCTGTCTGGTGAAGCCGGACACGGCTTAGCCAGAAGGGCGCCCTGGGCATGGGGGCCCCATCCAGGCCAGGGTGGGCTGTGTTCAGCTTCTTAGAAGGTTCTCATGGTGCTCGGCCGCCCAGCCCATGCCCTGCAGACACAGGCGCCCCTATAAAGTGAGGCTGGCCTTAGGTCCCCTGGCAAAATGGAAAGAACCAAAGAGCCCGGGGCTCAGACCCTGCCCTACTTCTCACCAACTGGGTAACAGGGCAAGTTGCTTAATTAACCCTTCTGAACCTCAGTTTTCTCATTTCACCTACAAAATGGGGATAATTCCCCTCAGCTCATACGGTTGGTGGGAGGATGAAGTGAGATCGTCTGTGTGTCACGTACCTGATCCTTGTAGGAGCTCTGCACTACCACGAAGCCCAGGTCCTTAAATAGGAACCAGTCATTCTTCCATACTCTGCCTTTACCCCTGCCTCTATGAAGCCCCAGCAGCGACAAGCTAACAGTAAGCATTACTGAATTCCGGGTGCGTGTCTCATTTAGCCCTCATAGCTGGCCTTCTATGAAGAAGTAGAGATGTTGAGACACTTGCTCCAGGTCACACAGCAGCCAGCCTGGGCCTGTCCCACATGCGAACCAAGGCCTGTCTGGCCCCAAAGCTTGTGCTCTTAACTACTCCCCAAACTTCCTCTGCTGTCACGGAAGGGTCATGCCCGGAGTCCCAGACTCTAGCCTCAGCCCCACCGTGGGTAAACTGTGTGACCTGAGCAAGTTACCCTCCTCCCAAGCCTCAAGTCCCCCACCCATAACAGGGGGTGGGGGATCCCTTAAGGGCCATCTGGCTCTCACGTTCTCTGATTCTAATGAGTTGGAGTGAAGGGAAGGTTCCGTTCTCTACCAAAAAGGCAATGAGTATGTCAGAGGGGTGACAGCCCGGCCATGAGAGACCTACCTGGCAGCCGAATTACCTCTCCTAACAACACTCTCACACCTGCCGATCCTGCCTTTATCTGCGTGGTCACTGCTGCCTGCCAGGGACAAGTCCCGCATAACCGCAGCAGAACGGGGATCTCTGATCTGGCTGTGGATGTAAATCTCTCACACACATGCTCTCTCTCTCCTTCCTGCCTGCTTCCGCTTCCCAGGGCTTCTGTGATCAAAGTGCCTTTACGGTAAGTCTCACAGGGCTGGCATGGCCTGGAGGAGGGGCGGAGACAGTCTGAGGCTCCAGCTTGGGAGAGAGAAATCCCAGGGAGGCCTTCCAGAGGCTGGCTGCTGGCTCAGCTCAGGCCCTAGCTGAGGGGACGGGGTCTCGGCAGGGCGGAGGTGCCAGCAGGACACAGCAGGGAAGGGTGGGGACGAGGGTGCTGGGTTCCTGAGCTTTAAAATGAAGACCTCGCCCCCGCCCCAACAAGCCCATCTCCAGTGTTGAACCAGGAAATGATTCCAGTGTGGCCCCAAAGATGTATCTCAGTCTGAAAAACGAGGGACTTGCACCCCATGTTGTCCCCACTGTTCCCACATCTCCCAGACCCCAGTATTTCACTAATCCAGTGGGGATAGTAGAATCTCCCTCCCTCCCTTCTCTGCTGGCTGTGATGATGACAGGTCCAGGTGAAGAACTTAACTGAGTGTCCACTCATGGGAGGGCGCAACTGACAGCCACAGTCCTTTCTTCTCATTACTGCCCCTCTTTGAGGCTCAAGCTCCTGACCTCTAAGAGGCAGCAATGATGTCCAGGGGGCATAATGCCCATGGCACTCAGTAAGTGGGGCTCCCTCCCTGCCTCTGATCTCGGTGTCTGCATCTCTGAAAGGCAGCTTGCTGTGCCCACTTCTCCAGGTTGCCACGGGCACAAAGGAGATTGGCATGCGGGGCACGTGGCATGTGCCTGGCACTTACAAGGGGCCCTCTAGACGTGAGGCCCCAGGCCCATCCCACCCCTCTCCAGGCACGGAGTTCTACATTTGGTCCATCGCACGACTGACTAGTGATAGTGTTAAGCCCCTCAGGGCCACCACTGATGGCAGCCAGCTGTTCTCCCAGGAGCTCATGGGGGAGTACTAGGTAGCGCCCTCCTTCTCAGCTGCCAAGTGTTGTTACTGCTAAGGGACTGGGCAGGCTGGGGCCTTATTCTCCTGGTTTAGTGGTTGTCATCCCACGGACAGAAGAGTAAAGGAATCCGGGCCAGGAGAGGGGACTGTAGATCTCCCGCTGCCTCCCGCGCGTGGCTGGAACAGTAGCTGCTGAGATTCATCGGGAGGGCCCACTCCCGCGAGATAAGCAGGCCAGTATATCTCCCGTCAGGCTCTCGCTCAAGGGCAGCACCATAAATCCCTGGGTGGGAACGAGCAAGCAAGCGAGCCAACCACTCCTTGGCGAGCGCCTTCCCTCCAGGCCGGCTGCTCTGCGCTCAGCTGGCACGGGGCCCCACGGAGCATAATCTGCAGTTCTGCATCTGATCCATCAGTAACCCCAGGAGAGGAGCCTCCACGCTGGCTGAGACAAGCGCCTGTTTTTCACCTCCCCCTGAAGCTGGGAGTTTAATTCTCCCCCTAGACCAGGATCTCACTTGTTCTTGGAACAGTTCTGTGGCTGACTGCCTGTGTTCTCCAGCTCATCAACCCTTCCCGCCTTCCCGGCCCAGACTGCCGAGGACAGGAAGCTGTGCTCCCAATATTGCACCAGAAACAGGGGTGGGTGGGAAGGCAAGGAGGGGATGCCCAGCAGGGCAGTGGGCAGGAGTGGAGGCCCAGAGCCATAGACTCCTCACCTGGCAGGTTGCTTGTGCCTAGATTTTCCCATCTGTACAATAGGTTTCCATTCATTTTTTTCAACAAATATTTACAGGTCAGGCTTTGTTTTCAGTGCATCTAGCCATCAATAAGACAAGACCCTACCCTGAATAAGCTTGCATTCTGGTGAAGGAGACCAGCAATATTAAGGTACGTGCATCAAGAAACAGGTTATTTCAGACAATAACAGCTATGAAGAAAATTGAAAGGTGCTGGAAGAGAGAATGACTGGGATGAGGACACCACTTAAGCTAAGAGTTTCAGGGAAGGCTGAGGAAGCGGCATGGGAGCTGACGCCTCGCTGATAAGTAGGAGCAGCCAAATTAAGGAGGAAAAGCATTCCAGGAAGAGGGAATAGCAAAGCAAAGTCCTGAGGTGGGAAGGACCTTACTTAGCATGTCAGGCAGAAAGGAAGCCTGTGTTGGAATACAGGTCTGGGGCTGGGCAATGGGGGTGGTAGGAAATGAAATTAGAGAAAGCAGAGGACAGGTCATACAGGGCCTTGTGGACTGTGGAGAGGAGTATGGATTTCCTCATAATGGGAAGCCCTAGAAGGTTCTGAGGTGGGGAGGGCCATGATCCGACTTAAATTGGATATAGGTTCCTTTAGCTGCTCTGCAGAGGGCAAGCTGGAGAGGACAGGAATGGAAGCACTTGGTAAGGAAGGGGGCCCCTAATAGATATGAATATTTAGTCCAAATGAGCTTCAAAAGGAGGCGGGTACAATGTGGCTTTGAAAGGGAAGATTCAGCAAAGCCAAAAAGCCACCGCTCCAATCCTGCCAAGCAGTGGCTAGACCAACCTTCTCAAGTTTCATTTACAATTCAACAAGCTTTGATCAAGGACCCTCTATATACCAGGCAGTGGGAAATCAGACATGAGTAAGACGTTCCCTTGCCCTTGAGGAGGTCCCAGGCTAGTGGGGGGAGACAGGAAAGGAGACAAATGACTTCAGGCACAGACAGTCAGTGGGCAGCCCCACCCAGAGAAATCAGGGAAGGCTTCCCAGGGGAGGTGACTATCAGCCAGAATTTACAGGAGGAGGGGGTCAGGACAGTCAATAATAACCCACCGTAGGGGAACCCCAGACACAGTTAGACCCAAGGCCATGCAAAAGGACCATGGCCTGGGTTCAAGTCCACCCTGTCAAGCAATTTCAGTCACCAGCCCGTGGAGTGAGGAGCTGAGGCCCCCTAGGCAACAGCCAGCATTAACTGCCAGACAGATTTCAGCTCCCAGCTTTTGAGTTTCCAGCTGAGGCCCAGACGTCATGGAGCAGAGAAGTCATCCCCACTGTGCCCTGACCCAACTCCTGATGCACAGAATCTGTGACATAATAAATGGTTGCTTGACTCCACTACGCTTTGGTGCAATTTGTTACACAGGCGGAGTAAGCTAGAACAGCTCCCCATTGTCTGCCCTTATTATGAAGTCCAGGTTCTTTACAGTAACGTGGCCCTCCATGACCTGCCCAGCCTGTTATCCTGCTCCACTAGGTCTTCCCTCTTCTCTCACAGCCTTTGTTTGCTTCTGCCAGGTTCCAATACCTTGACCGTGGAACGCGGCTCCCTTCCTCACTTCCCAAGTGCTCTCCCTTTGCCCAGCACCTGTGCCTCCTAATGCCCTTGGCTAGCTCCACCTCCAGGGCCCCCCCACTCCACTTCCCTCAGGCAGTCCTTCTGAGCTGCCAGGATGCCCTCCGCCCCCGCCATGGCAGTCATCACTCACTCTGCGCTCTCTAGCTGGTGCCTGTCCCCATGGCTCTTTCCCTCCCTCCACCTGGGGATCTGCAAGGGCAACAACTTTGTCTCTTTCCCCATTTTGTCCCCAGCACAATGCCTGATGCATACTTGTTGAAGAAATGCACAGGGGAGGGTAGGAATGAGTTCTTCCCCACTGCAAATGGCCAAGTGCACACCAGGCCTTTCCTGAGCCCCTCCTATGTGCCAAACATGGCCAGTGCCGAGAATACCCGTGCACCTCTGACGTGCAGTAAGTCTGGCCAGTCCTATGATTGAGGGATGAAGCCAGTATGAGGGCAGCTGGAAGGACAGATCCCATCCAGGGAGACCTTCTGGAGGCAGTGGCACTGGCGCTGGGCCCAGCACGATGGACAGAACTCCAACAGATATACATAGAGGGGAAAGGGCAGTCAGGGAAACAAAAGGCCTGGATAAAATCTAAAACGGTGCAGCTCCACATGCTGGCCCAAGGACCACACTTTGAGTAGCACTGGTTTCAGAGGGCAGACCAGGGCCCAGAAATAGCTCAGTGCCAGGGCATCTAGAGAAGGAAAAGTTGACTTCATAGGGAAGAAGCCAACCTGTGTGCCAGCATCTAGTCCCTGAGAGAATGCAGATGGCAGCTATTTAGAGGAGGGGAGGAGCAGCGCGCATGCTGGAGCTGGAGCCAAAGAGATAGAAGAGCCTGATGGAGCACCAGCCCCAGAGGCCACAGGGACCCCAGACAAGACAAGGCTACTCTGTCTGTACTGGCATACAGGTAACCAGTTCCTTAGAGGGCCAAGGCGACCTCCATCCCTGGTACAATAGCTCCTAACCTTTCTGCAATTAGCACACTGCTCTAGGTGATTCTGTTAGAGCCTAGACCGTCCCTTTGAAATGTTCCCATGTGAACATGCACTGACACACCGACCTATAATTTCAGAAGCTCCCAGCATCGCACCCCCAGTTAAGTACTAAAGTATCAAGCAGTCCCTTGGACAATGTGTGGGATCCCCTGATTCCAGGGTCACTAGAATCAGGTGGGACAGATGGCAAGGCATCAAAAGAAGGGCTTGCAGGAGTGTGGGGACTGGGCAAACAGAGGGAGGGGGGCTTATTCAAAGTTTGCCTGAAGGGCAAAGGACACCATCAGTAGAACAAAAAGACATCCTACAGTATGGGAGAATATATTCATAAATAACGTATCTGATAAAGGGTTGACATCCAAAATATATGAAGAACTCATGCACCTTAACAAACAAAAAGCAAATAATCCAATTAAGAAATGGGCAGAGGACATGAATAGACACTTCTCTAAAGAAGAAATTCAGATGGCCAACAGGCACATGAAAAGATGCTCCACATCGCTAATCATCAGAGAAATGCAGATTAAAACCACAATGAGATATCACCTCACACCAGTGAGGATGGCCAACATCCAAAACACAAACAACAACAAATGTTGGCGAGGATGTGGAGAAAAGGGAACCCTCCTACACTGCTGGTGGGACTGCAAATTAGTTCAACCATTGTGGAAAGCAGTATGGAGGTTCCTCAAAAAACTCAAAATAGAAATACCATTTGACCCAGGAATTCCACTCCTAGGAATTTACCCTAAGAATGCAGCAGCCCAATTTGAAAAGGACAGATGCACCCCTATGTTTATCGCAGCACTATTTACAATAGCCAAGAAATGGAAGCAACCTAAGTGTCCATCAGTAGATGAATGGATAAAGAAGAGGTGGTACATATACACAATGGAATATTATTCAGCCATAAGAAGAAAACAAATCCTACCATTTGCAACAACATGGATGGAGCTAGAGGGTATTATGCTCAGTGAAATAAGCCAAGCCGAAAAGACAAGTATCAAATGATTTCACTCATATGTGGAGTATAAGAACAAAGAAAAAAACTGAAGGAACAAAACAGCAGCAGACTCACAGAACCCAAGAACGGACTAATAGTTACCAAAGGGAAAGGGACTGGGGAAGATGGGTGGGAAGGGAGGGATAAGGGGGAAAAGGGGGCATTACGATTAGCAGACGTAATGTTGGGGCGGCACGGGGAGGGCTGTACAACTCAGAGAAGACAAGTAGTGATTCTACAGCATCTCACTACGCTGATGGACAGTGACTGTAATGGGATTGGTGAGGGGGACCTGATGAAGGGGTAGTTTAATAACCATAATATGCACATGTAATTGTAGATTAATGATACCAAAATAAATATTTAAAAAAAAAGTTTGCCTGAAGGCAGAGCAGAAGCCTGGAGGGACGAGTTAAAGGTCTTTGGCCAGAGGCTTAAAGCTGTAGTGGGGGCAAGAGAGGCCAGTGAGGGGGTGCTGGGGGAGCAGACACATGGCTCCTGGGGAGAGCTCTGCCACCTGGCAGAGGAGGAGACACCAGGTGCCTCTTGCCTCAGTTTCTCCACTGTGAAATGTGAGAATGCTCCTCCTGCCCTCGCTTCCTCCCTGCAGATCCCAGCGGGGAGAGCTGAGATGAAGCCCACCGCGCACCCTGGGCTCCCCAGAGAGGAGCACTGGACTGATGGGAGGATTACGCTCACATAAGGCGTCATCTGTGCTTCAGGGGAAGCGGGACTCAGCAAAGCATCCAGCCTCCCGGGGAGACATAGCAGGTAAGAGCGATCATGCCAGCAAAGGAGGAAAGAGCATCCAGAGGGCTTTCACCCGGAGAGGAAGGGCAAGGGCACCTGCCATCCCAGAGGGGACAGAGCGGAGCTGCTCCCGATGTCTCCATAGGGCTCTTGGGCTCCAAATGGGGCCTTCCTCTGGAGAGGCCTACAGGGCGGGGGAGAGCAGAGGAGAACACCTGCAAATTGGGCATCTCTGACTGGGTCTGGGACGTGGGGAGGAAGAGACCATAGTGGGACATCTGACAGACCCAGCCCCAGGCCCCCTCTCACTTGCCCCGTGGGCCTGCCCAGCCCCTAGAACCTCTGGGTCTCAGAGAAAGGACGGCACTCAGTGGGGGCTCATGACATGCTGCCAGCCACATGGCTCTCTGCCTCCTACAGACTAAGGAAACTGAGGCATGGGGAAATCAAAATGTCCACGTGACTCCAGAGCTCATGTTCTCAGCTACTAGTTACACTGGGTTCCAGAGCAGATGACTGGGCCAGCAGAGAGAACCCTGTGTATTCATACCTTGGAGGGCATGGCAGATCAGGGCTTCTGGAGTAAGCAGCCCCCTGGCCAGGCCTGGAAGGAGGAAGCAGCTAAGGGCGCAGGCTAGCCCCTGGGGTAGAGGCGGGGTGCAAAGGCAATCACGGGCAGTGAACAGGGGGGCTAAGCTGAGAGGCTATTAACCATTTATAACAGCTGTAATTCATTGGGAACCAAATGTGCCAGGCATTTGAGCCGTGAAATGTATCCCACTGCATCCACACAGCTCTATGAAAAGGACTCATTATCCCTTTATGACAGGCACCCAGAGAGGTTAAGTGACTTGCCTGCGGTCACACAGCTAGGAACTGGCAAGCTAGGACTGGAACAAAGGTGTGTCTGCTTCCCAATGCCACTGTCTACACTGCTTCTCAAAGCACCTATTTAAGATCCTGCCCAGATCTAGGGTGGATGAGATTTAGGTAGAGGCAAGGGAGACCTAGGAGGAGCACGGTCCTGAGGGTCAGAGCTCCCACAGTGCAGAGAGGCATGCAGGTGTCAGCGCCTCTCCAGACTCAGGAAAGCCCCCGCCGGGCAGGAGCTGGAGAGCAGGGAGGCCCCTGCCTTTGGCCCTGGGGGGCTGCCTGCTGTGCCTGCCAGCCAATCATCCCACATCGCTAGGCCCCTGGCCTCTCCACACCTGGCGATGAAGGCCTGCCTTTGCCTCACATACTCATTTTACAATCTGATGAAAGCTGTTTGCCTCCCACTTCTCTGCCCTGCTGGAGAGAGGCACATCCTGAATCCTGACCCTCAGGGAAACCAGTGCTGTTAAAAAACCATCAGCCTTCAAATGAGGCTCAGTGCACAGGGTGGGAGCCTGTCACCTGGATCTGAGCCCCACACTGTGTCAGGTTCATGAGCAGAGGCCCCAGCTCCACACCGAGTAGCTGACAACAACTGGTCTCCTCCTGATCCTCCCCGCTGCCCACAGCTAAGCTATCCCCAAGGTCTGTCCATTCTCACCCTGTCCACTGCCTCTCCTGGGGATGTTGGCGTCTAAACTGCACCTGGCCACCCTGCCTCCATTATCATCCCTTCTGCGCCAGCTCCACTCACTCAAACATTTCTTACTTGGTTCACTCAGCGCCTGCTCCATAGCAGGATCTACTGTGTGCCACCACCCATGCTAGGCCCTGCATACCAGAGGGAAAGACGTAGCTCCCGCTTTTGGGGAGCTCACAGTGCAGTGGGGCACCGTGGGAGTCAACACACTCATGAATGAGCTGTTCCCAAGAAGTGCGGTGATGGCTGGGATACGGTGAGCCCAGGGCTGTTGGAGAAAAAGGGGGACAGGAGGGGCACCCCAGAGCAAGAGGTGTGAGCTCAGTCTTAAAAGGATGAAGAGGATCCACCTGCACTTTCCCCTCCCTATTTTCCATTTGTTGAGACTGTACTTAACCAACAAGGCACAAAGCTGAAAAAGCCCTCCTTTATCCCCTTAACCTAAACCGGTCCCAATGTGCCCTGTGTTTGCCCTGCTTCCCCCCACCCATGCTCCTACTCCTACTGGAGCTCAGTAAGTGATGTTTGCAAGGCCCTTGGCTGTGGCCACACTGACAGCATGCTGCAGGCTGCTGAGGGGTTGCCCTTGGCAGGAGGGTAGATGAGAACAGCACCCCTGGAGCTCTGCAGTGAGCAGCCCGCACAACAGTACATGGACGCACTGGGGCCATGAGTCATTTTTCTTCCCAGCATCAGCTTCGCCAGCACTCCTGCAGCAGAATATCAGATTAGTCCTCACTTTTGCCCCTCTGCTGCCCACCCGCCACTGTCAGTCCCACACCACCTAATGGGCCACTCTACTTCCTTCCGTTATGCCCTACCTTGGCTTTCAGTGGTTTCTGCTGATACGGCTAACCACGTCTAAACTGATGACTGCAATAGTCCTGCTCGTTCCTTGTTTTCCAGATGCTCCTCCGAGCACGACTTTAAGAAATATATTGATTTATGAAATCCAGGAGTGTCAGCATGTGTGTGCAGACTGTAAACAGCAAAGAGAAGTAACATCATTGATCATCTAACACAGGCTGGCCGCCATGCTAGCTGCTTCACATAACCAGATACAGATTATTTTAAGGGAAAAAAAGAACATTCTTTTCACTTTCATGTCGAGATTGAATGAAAGGGAGCAAGACTGGTGGCATTTATTGAATACACATGTTGAACACATATATGTATCTGCACATATAAAACCTCTCAGGCTTCCATCTTTCCCTCTATGAACTCCCTAAGTATGGCGTCATTTGGTCTATCATGATTATGAGCATAGTGTGGACTGAACCAGGCAAAGGAGGGTCTGAGCCTGTCCTTTAACCTCTCCAGACCTCAATGTCCTCAGTGCTATACCACTGGAAGCACCTCAAAAGCTTGCAAGGATTTACTGGGCTACCCCATGCCACATGTTTCACGTGGCTCCTCTCACACACGAAGCAACACACACTAGCCACTCCTATTATCACCACTATTATTTAGACGTCAGCTTCTCACCCTTTTGGAGTTTCCGTATCAGCTCCACGTACGCTTGAGTGGTGAGTGTGAGTGGTGGCAGGAGCTGCAGCAGCCCCATTCCCACACCCATGCCCTCGGACCCAGCACCTTGGCCAGCAGTGCTGGGAGGCCCCAGCTGGGACACTAGCTCTGCCAAGCCCACTTCTCATGGAGCCTCTGTCACAGCACTGAGGGAGGAGAAACAAGCCAGGAGCGTTCACACAGATCCTCCAAGGGCACCAAGGGGCTGAACGACTGATGTTTTCCGAGCAGTCGCAGATGATCAGGAGAAATTCCCCATATAAATACGGTTCCCTAACAGATTCATGGCAGCAAGGGAGATGTCATTTAACTGACTATTTAACAAAGCTGTTTAAAGAGGGAGATTGTGGGGATCATGTTTTATGTATCAGCTGTGAAAAATTCTCTTTAAAATTTGTCTCAGTCATCTGAATGCTGGAGCTCTGATAAAGCTCCAAGTTTTATGATGTATGTTTCACAAGCACGCATACACACAGCCTTCTCTGCTTTTTACCTCGCCCCCCCACCCCCATCCCTGGTCAAATCCTCAAGAGATACATTTAATCCTCCCTCATTCTCAAAATGTTCTAAGGCAAATATGCAATATCATTTTTCCCATCCAAATACTAACCAGGCCCGACCCTGCTTAGCTTCCAAGATCAGACGAGATCGGGTGCATTCAGGGTAGTGTGGCTGTAAATTGCAATATCATTTTTCATGGGCATGTTAATAATTCAAGCTTCACACCAAGTTCTCAAACTGGATTGGCTTCCTAGGCTGATGTGGAAATGTCTGGGTCAAATACACTTTAAAGAAAAAAATTTTTTTAATTAGTTTCTTTTGAACACTGCACAAAGGCCTAGCTTGACAGAGAGGCAATTTACTGCCATCTTGACATGGCTTCCATGTTTATCAGTTAAATGATTCTATTGCATTGGAAATAGGACATCTCAGCTCCAAAGGACCTTGCAGTTTGTGTGTTTTCTATTCCTCTCCTTGCCTACTTCCCAGGAGGCTCTATGCACTGTGCTTCCTGGTTTGAAGTCAAGCAGGGAGCAACCTAGCCTGGAGACCAGAGTCCTTTGGCCAAGGTCACGAACAAAGGGAAGCCAGAGTTAGAGTCAGGACTCAGATCTCCCTAAGTGATCTTGGAAAGGTGCTTCCTTACCCCGGCCTGAGTGTTCTCATCTCTGCAATGGGAATAATGATAATAGATCTTTGATGGGGTTGATACAGGATAAAATGACATGGTGAGTGTCAAGTGTCCGGCACATAGTGAATGTTCACTGAACTTTAGTGATGATGTGATGATAATCGCTATCTGTCTTCTCCCAAGATGTTTTCTCTCGCTATTCCTAAAATGCATGCATTAAAACCCTCTCCAGGGTCTTTCCCATGATGTAGAAGAAACCTCCCTACCCTTGTAAAGGCAGCCTTGTCCTCTAGCCCAAGACTTCTCAGCAATTAATGTGCACACAAATTTTCAGAACATCTTGCTAAGTACAAATTCTGGTTTTCAGTAGGTGTGAGGCGGGGCCTGAGAGTCTGCATGTCTAACGGGCTCCCACATGATGCCAATGCTGCTGGTCCATGGACCACACTTTGAGTAGCAAAGGGTAGCCCCAAGGTAACCATTTATTTCTAGAAAATGTACCTGGAAGGGAGGGCAGAAGAAAGAGGTGGGGGTGGGGGTTTTTCCCTCTTCCTTCCTTCCTTCCTTTCATTCCTTGCTTTCTCTCTCTCTTTCTCTTTCTCTCCTTCTTTTTGGCCTTAGGGTGGCCTTCTAGCTGGAGCCCCATTGTCCAAAGAATGGAGAGCTGAGAAACAGCCCAGACAATAGAGATTCAGTCCAGAACTCCCTCCTTCATCTTTCAACACACAGGAATTGAGGACACACTATGTGCCAGACACTACACACAGAGAGATGCCGAAGAAACAAAATCCCCTCCTGTAACCAAAAGCATTTTTCCAATGAAAGAGGTCTTGATGGCTGAAAGGCTCTGGGTCAGATCTTTACAATACCATCTTGCAGAAACTTGAGCCAATGCGAAGATAAAAGCCATTACAGTTACAGAGATCATAGTGGTTGTCGTTTCCATAGCCACTGCTTTCACCTGAGCAAGAGGTCAGGGGGTTGCAGCCTGTTTCCAAGAACTGTGAGGGGCCAGGGGACGAGAGGAGTCATGACAACATTGACCTGGACAGCACTGTTTGGTAGGAAAGGCACACACTGGAGACCGGCAGGCCAGGGGCCCCATGCCAGCTCTCCACGTCCTCCCTCTCTGGGACGCCTGCACCTCCCTGAGCTCATTTCCTCATCTGTGACAAGACAGTAAGAGCCCTTCCCTCCGAGGGCTGCAGGGAGGGTAAGTGAGATCATGGGTGCCCGGAGCAGTGCCTGGCACATCGCTCTCTCCCCATGTCTGTGCATCCCCTTCCCATCCATCTGAGGGAATGGAGGAGGGCAAATGACAGGTTGGACAACACTGAATCAGAGGGGGTTGGTTCTTTTATTTGTTTATTTCCCATTGTAAGCCTGTCTGCTCAATAATTCAATTCAACAAGCCCTGGTTAAGCCTTACTTCATTCTAAGGGCTGTACTGGGCACTGAAGGGGATAGAAAAATAAAGATAAATAAGTCTCCATTCCTACTCTCAAGGAACTTCCTGTCTTGGGCGCAAAGAAGCAAGACACCCATACAGAGCTCTACTCCCCAGAGGGGGACAACAGTAGGTGTCAGAAACATAAAAACAACTGTCACTGTGCATGAAATCAGCTGTGGGTATTGTAAAGACTAAAACCCAATTCTATTTGCTTTAGAAAAGGGTTAAAATTTCCCAAATGTTTATTAAAGAAGAAAATAAATACAGAGACTGAGTGGAGTCTGATTAAAAGCCGGAGGCATCAAAGATATCTGAGCATACCCCTAGAAATATACACCCCACATATATACCTCTGATGGCAGGTAAACTTAGATCATCACAATTTCAAATATTCTATATTCTGTTGACTCTGTAGGTATATGAGTTCTTGCCAGACCAGGTGTCCTGATTTGGAGTTGGGAGAAGGTGGCTGCCATGACGGGAATGGGTACTCGAGCACACCCACTGCCGTGGTTGGAGGGCCCAGCACGGCATAGCATCACTGAGTGCTTACCTGTCTCCCTCTGGGTCTAGGCCGGATGCTCCTGGAAGGCTGCGCCTGGACCTTTTATCACTGAAGGCTCTGTGCTCAAGGACTGGGGTACATTGGCTGCTTTTAAAATCAAGAAAACAACTAAAGTACCAAAGGCCCATTGCATCTTGCATTGGTGAACAGCTGAATAAAGGGAGAAAGGTAAGAAGGAAGGGAGAGAAGGGATTAAAGAAAATGCACAAGGAATAGATCCCTTTCACCTAGGAGAAATCACTCCTTTGAGGAGGTGGGAGTTGTGTCAGTTTATTATGATGATAATAAAGCCTCACTTATTCTGGCAAGTTCCCAAACCTCTGCCTTTCTCCTCCACCCCAGTGCCTCCCCCAGTTAATGATTAACATGATCATGATAGCAACAGTGTTCTGTGTGAATCCAGGGCAGTCAGCGCTGCCGGAAAGAAAAAGGCATTTAAAGACACCTGCAGCTCTCAAAGCCCAGGGTCCTGGGAGATTTGCATAGCAGGGGAATGAGCCTGAGAGCTAGAATCCCAGGTGCAAACCCAGCACTGAGCCCTCCTTGATGCTAAGCAAGTCACAACACACTCTTTTCTGAGCCATAGTTTTCTCATCTGAAAAACGGGCAGTTTGACGTGTAACCAGCGGCTTTCAAACTCTGCTCCCTGCAGTTGTAAGGGTTCCACATAGCTGGCTGGAAAGGAGAGAAGGGGGAGGCCTGGCCCTACCCTCACCATGGTCAGAACAGCTCAGCTTTTATCTATAGATAGACTGGCCTCTGCATAGCAAAATTTCCCTTTGAAGAAATGGTTTTGAGGTTAAAAATAAACTGAGAATTACTGGTATTGAATGTCCTCTGAGGCTTCTTTCAGTTTTGATATTCTACTTCCCATCCTTGAATCTATGTCTTGAACGCCTACTGCAAGGTAGACACAAAGCCGGCCAGCAGGGATGGACTGGTGGGTAAGCCCCACGCCTGCTCATCAAGACCTCAGTCATGGTACATGGAAGACGAAGCATGGTATCCCCGTTAAAAGCAGAGGCTGGTCAGTCCTTACAGGCAGGAGACAGCTAAGGGTCCTGAGGGCCCTCTCTCAACCCCACGCAAGATGGTATCCAAACCATATCTGGGAAATGATACACAGGAGTTACTCCTCCAAAAGTGAGATTAGACGTGGGAAGAGGATGAGTTCAGGGACCAAAATGTGGAACTGCCCTGACATCCATCCCTTATCCCCCAGAATCCAGCCCTGAAGGCGTAGGACATCAGGACATCAGGTGCCCACAACCTTACACGGCTTTGCCTAAGCTTTTGTTAAATCTTTGTGATCCTATGATCTGGGCATTCTTATCCCCCCAGTACAGATGAGAAACTGAGGCTCGGAACATCGGAGTGACCTGCTGAGGCTCAGGTACCTGAGTCTGCCTCCTCTTCGCTCCTGTTTTCCACCCTCTAGAGCCAAGACAGAGCCTTTATTAAAGATCATGTGCTCTCTCCTTGGCTCTGCCATGGGGTATGCAGGGAAGGGCGGTTTGTCCAGTCTCTGGCCAGTGTTGCAGAGGCTCAGCAACCCCCAAGGCAACAGCAGAAATCAGGAAGGGGAGCTTTCTGTGGTGAAACGGAAGCTCCAGTCGGGCCTGCTTCCTTGTTGGCCCCTCTTTCCTACACCAGCCTTGGAAGTGTGAAGCCTTTCATCGAGAGAGGCGGCATTTCTTAGATCATGGGGATTGGCAAAGGGGATGAGACCATCCACACGCATCATTGGCCCACACAGAATCCCCCAAAAAGGACGGTTTTCAAGAGCAGCGTCCTGACTTCTGCTGGCCGCCAGCCAAGGGTAAACAGCAGGAATCAAATCGCATGAATTCTAATTCTGGCTCCTCCACTTATTAGCAATTTAACCACGAGTAAATTATTTATCCCTTCCTGAACCTCAGCTTCTTTCTCTGTAAAATAAAAACAATACATTAAGGATTGTTGCTTTTTTTAGGATTAGTAATTTTTAATTTAAGTTTTGTTTTATTCTAAGTAATACGTACTCATAGTTAAAGCATCAAATCATTATACAAAACATTTTATACATTGTACAACCAATGGCTTTTAGTGTATTCTGAGTTGCACATCCATCACCACCATTAATTCATTTTAATTTTAGAACATTTTCATTGCCTCCCCCCAAAAGCCCCATGCCTCTTAGCCATCAGTCGACTCTGTCTCCTCAGCCCTAGCCCTGGGCACCCACTAATCTACTTTGAGTCTCTGTAGAGTTGCCTGTCTGGACATTTCATATAAATGGCATCATACAACATGTGGTCTTTTGTGCCGGTCTTTTTTCACTTACCATAATGTTTTCAAGGTCCGCCCGTGCTGTAGTGTATGTCAGTACTTCATTCCTTTCATTGCCTAATAATATTCCATTGTATGGACATACCACAATTATTTATCCATTCATCCATTGGTGAACATTTGAGTTGTTTCCATTTTTTAGCTATCATGAGTACTGCAGAATGAACATTTGTATACAAGTCTTTGGGCATATATTTTCATTTCCAGGGTAAGTAGCTAGGCATGGAATTGCTGGGTCATAGGGTACCTCTCTCTTTAACCATCTGAAAAGCTGCCAGGCTGTCCTCCAAAGCAGCTGCACTGCCTTACAATCCCACGCTGAGCAATGTTAGGAGGCCCATTGTTGTTCTTATAAAGTTGAACTAAGGGGATGTTTATAAATTATCAAGTGTGGTGTCTGGTAAACAGTAGAAAAAAAAAGTATCTAGTGACCTAATTCCTTTTCCCTTTATTAATGTGTGAGTGTCCTGGACACCTCCAACTTTCGCTAAGTTTAATCTAAACTGACCCTACTCATCCTGTTCTGAATCCAAGGCAGAATTCCTCCCCCCAGTTTATGCCACACTGGTGTGAGGACGGTTGTTCCAACCAGATTCACCCCATGCGCCCAGGGGGTATTCTCTGAGCCCCGGCTCTTCACACGCTCATCTGCCCAACAGGATGGGAAGGGCCAGCCCTTGGCTCAGCGGCTCTTGGTGACCACTGCTCATTCTGGCATCTTGAGCAACCGCCCTGCCCAGGAGCGCGTGGAAGCCACAGCCAAATCAAGAATCTGCTGATTGCTCGGTGCTGGGCTTACAGCTCAGACTACACGTGTCCTGCCCAATATCCCGTGTCTGTAGATGAGGCACACTGAACAAGGCCCAGCCAGGGACAGAATTCCAGCCCTGACTACCCAAGGCTGCCTCCAGCACAATCAGAGCCTGTAAAATGCTCTGATAAAAGGACATGCAAGATGTGAGAAATCAATACAAACAAGAGAACAATGAAATGGGAAATAACTTATCCCAAGATAGCTTTTCCTGACTCTAGGACCCTCCACCAGCTGGATGCCCACTACAGCTCTCCCTAAATCTCTTAGAATAGTTCCTTTCTAATAGCTGGGTTTCTTATAGTTGAAAGTTATGAAGACCCAGCTCAAGATCCTGAAGCTAAAAGGGGACTTTATCGGCTCATTTAATGGAGAAGTCTGGGTGGGGGACAGGAGGAGCACCTTAAATGAGACCACCAGGTTGGCATTCTCTCTCTTATTTAAATATGTGTGTCTCTGTCTGTGGCCTGTTCACCAGGATGAGGTTTCTCTCTAGGGCTGGGTAGGTGGGACAGAGAAGTGGGGATAGGTGTCATGCCTCACTAGGCTTAAATAAACCCAGTTTAGTAACCTCAGAGGACAGGGAAATAGTCTTCTCCCTTACTGTCTGTGTATAAAATCCCAGGAGTGGACTCGGTAGGCAGAGCTTGGGCCCTTCTCGGCCATTCTCTGTAGGCAGGCATACGCCCACCCTGAGGCTCAGACAGGATTATAACCTCTTCCTGAAGGCCCAGGACCCCTCCCATGGGTTTTCTCTGATCTTCACAGCAGCTCTTCAACTGGGTGTAAACCCTTCCCCCACCCCACCCACCCCACCCCGTCTTACAGACAAAGAACTGAGGTTCAAATAGGTCAAGTCAGTTGCCCAAAGGCACATAGCCAGAAAGGGGCTGGGCTGGATTCGAGCTCTACATCAAGCCAAACGCTCTCTCGCCCTGTTTCCTCTCCTTACTGGCCACCCCATGGCCAGCGGGCGCCCGCGCTTGAGCTGCCTGCACAGGTGTGTTCTCTTCACTTTCTGACAACGACTGAAGGCTTGTGAAGGGAGCTGCTCTGCCTCTCTCCGTTCCCCATCATCCGTGGGCAGGATGGCTCCCACCAGAGGGTGCTGGGACATTCACGACCGAACTAACAAGCCTGCGCACCTGTCACTCACTCACAGCCCCTGAGTAAGCGCTGGGATGGGTGCAGAAGGCTGTCTCCCACCGAGCAGGGGCACAGGAGGTGCTCCAACGTGGACAATCCTTGTCTGATTCAGCAGCAGCCATGCTCCCACAGACGGCCTCATCCTGGGTACCTCGGGCAACTGGTGACCATCTCCTCACACTCTGTGCTGACAAAATGATGGCCTGGGAGGCAGGGACTTCAGATTCTATTTCCAAGTCTCAACAGGCAAGATAGCATGTGGGTTCTGGAGCCAGACTACCTGGGTTTGAATCCTAACTCTCTTGCTTACGAGCTGTATAACCTTGGGGAAGTTATTTAACTTTCTCTGTGCCTCAGTTTCCTTGTCCATAATATTATCATCAAGGAACCGTCATGAAGGAGTAGTAGAACAATACTTGTAGAAAGCTTTAAACAGTACTCCAAAAATGCCATCTGTGACTCTTGCAGGACCCTTGACAGAGGAGATAAGAAGGAAGGGGGAGGGATGGCAACTTCTCATGCTCTGGGGAAGAATGATTAGAGCTGCCTTCTCCCAGGGACAGCTGTGACAGCTTCACCAGCACCCCAGCACTGGCTCTGAGATGTCCCGCGATCCTAGACAGCTCACTTCACCCTGAAGAGCTTCAGGTTTCTTATCTGCAGAGCAAAGGAAATAATACCTGCCCTTCTGTGTGGGCTCTGTGCAGCGACAGCATTGTGTACACTCTGAATGATAGTTCACAAAGATGCCCTGGTAGGAATGCCAACAGAGAGGAAGCATGATGGAGGAGCTTGGGGGTCCTAAGGAGGTAGGAAAGCTAAGACCAGGCTCTGGGCAGAGGCATCGGTGGGAGCTGTCATCATCGGCATGCTCATCACCATCATCGTCATCAAACCATTGGCCGTAAATATCTGATTGCATAAATAAATTTGTGTGCAATTTGATGGGACTATTGGTAGATAATTATGTAAATCTTGCACTTGCCTGGACAGAAATTATTCTCTATGCCAACGATTCTCAACTGAGGGTAATATTGCCTCCCAGGGAACATCTGGCAATGTCTAGAGACATTTTTGGTTGTCACAACCTGGGGGCTTGTCACAACTAGTGAGCAAAGGCCAGAGAGGCTGTTAGACATCATATAATGCCCAGGACAGCCCCATAACAAAGATTTACCCAGCTCAAAATGTCAACAGTGCCAAGGTTGAGACCCTGCCCATACCCTCACCCTTGATACAGAAAGTATGACGAAGCTCCAGCATCACCTGGGGGCTGATTGCACAGCTCTAATGAATAAGACTCTGTATACATATTAAATTTGGAAAGCTAAAAAAAATATGCATAGAGAAAACATAGCTAGCAAACCAAACTTAACCATATAGGCTAAATGTAGGGCATCAGGGTTGGGGAACACAGAAGACAGACTACCAGCAGATGATGGCAGAATGGGAAGATTAGTGAAATTCGGGTTTGTTCAACATCTAACATATTTTGGGCACCATGCTAGACCCTCTGCATAGATTAACTCATTTATCTCCAAAAAAACCCTAGGTGGTAGGTTACTGATGCTTATATGGGCAAAGTCTGAAAAACCATGCCAAGCCATGGCCTTACTATCGTATATCTTAAAGCTTTCCAGAATCTCCCTACTACTATCTAAACTGGATTATATAAAGAACAAAGTTTCATACATATGCTTGTATGTAAAACCTTATTTACAGTTGGCATCTGATGTTAACTTCTAGTTTCTCACTCAAGAAGGGCACATCATTTTTATATGTGCAAAGAATGAAATTTTTTCTCAAAAGATCAATGAACATCTTATTTTGCCTACAAGAAAGTGGTGTGAATTCTCTATAATCCTCATTCATTTCCCTTTATTAAGAGGATACATCTAAGGTTAACAATAAAATTTAGTAACATTGAGACGTTAGGGTCCAAAAGCTCCATGATCGCAACACAGGGATATAATAACAATAATATCTATCATTTATTAAACACCTACTATTTGCAGTGTGTTTTACATCAATACCTTTAATCTGCCACACAAGTTTATTCTTTAGTCCCATTTTTCAGAAGAAGATACAAAAGCATAGACTTGGCCATGGCACCAAGTGATGGGGTCAGGATTGGACATGAGACCTGCATGGCTCCAAAGCCCAAGTTCCCTACCTGCCCCACAGTGCCTCTGCCCCACAGAACCAAGGCGTGCACCTTGATTCACCCTGAATGTCAATGACTCCAGTGCATGTGCTGAAAATTCTCATTTTGCCCAACTTCCCTCATTCCATCCCTGAGACCTGTTCCTGGGTCTCCTTCTCCCCTCCATCAGCAGAACACACTTTTCCTCCAGCACCAGAGTAGCCCTGGACTTGGAAAATACGGCACAAGGGTCTCATGTTAAAGATGGATAGCTATTGCCTGGAACAGGGATTAGCAGACTTCTTCTATAAAGTATAAAATAGTAAATATTTCAGGCTGTCCAAAATACATGGTTTCCATCACATTTATTCACCTCTGCTATCACAGCACCAAAGCGGTAGTAGACGATATGAAAACAAATGATCATGGCTGTGTTCCAATAAAAGTTTATCGACAAAAAAAAGAGGAAGTGTAGGAAAAATGTAAATTTCATGGCTAGGATTCCCACCTGCTCCTCATCTTGCCCACCATATATGTAGCCTGCTGTACAGACGCCTACTTGCATGCCCATTGACAGTAAGCAGTTTATGGCCAATATTGTTTTTAGAAGAGTTCCACTCAATGCTAGGAGAAAGCCAAGCTTAGAGCAAAGGGAAGACGCAGGGCCCCGTGCTAGGAAGAGAAAGAAGCCTAAAGGAGAGGGCAGGGACTGTGGAGCCTGGAGCAGAGGCAGTGCCTGGAGAGAGGCTGAAGCAAGAGAGAGCAGAAACAGAGCCATGAGCAGAAGCGGCACCTGGAGCAGAGACTAGAGCCAGGGCCAGAGGCAGAGACGGGCTTGCTGCTTGTAGACAAACAAGTGACCACCATAAAAATAAAGCTTAATATGAGCCCCCTTTCACCCACAATGTTCTGTTTTACTTCGGTCTCAGCAAATTCATAGTGAACTTGCCCGGAGCTGGGAATCCCCTCCTCCGCAGAGCTGCAGGTGGCCCCCAGGCTGCAGTTTGCCAACCCCTGACCTGTGTGTTCTCTTGGGTTTTTTTCATACCGTGATACCTATTCTGTGGCTTATGTGAGGAAGACCCAGGCTAGAGGTTGAACAATAGAGGTCTAAGCCACATGCAGCCCACCAGCTGATTTTGTTCAGCCCAGACAGATTAAGGACATTTTAAACATACACAAAAGCAGAAACTAGTACGATGAACCCACATGAACCCAACACCCAGCTTCAGCAGCTATCACTGCTTTGCCAATCTCATGTCATCTATCCCCCCACACACATTTTATTTTCCGAAGTATTTTAAAGCAAATCCAGACATCGCATCTCACCCATAAATACTTCACTACATCTCTCCAACAGACAAGGACTTTTTAAAAACATAATCACACAACCATTCTCACCCTAACAGAATGAAGAAGAATTCCTTATTAGCACCTAATACTTGTGTGTGTTTAAATTTCCCTAATTGTCTCAAAAATGTCTTTTTACAGGTGGTTGGTCTGAATGAGGATCTAAATAAGGTTTACACATTGTATCCACACAGCTTTTAAATTTTTGAATTCGTTGTCAACATATGAAAATCTGGATTTCACATAAACATCAGATTTTCTACTTCTCTTGGGAAAAAAAAATGGAAAGATTTGCCACTTGGCAGCCTCCTCCTGGGGCAGCAGTTGCACTGGGCAGCCAGCACCCACTCGGGGGGAGGACCTGTGCTCCCCTGCACCCAGCACCCCCACACCATCACCCCTGCAGCATGGTCCCTGCAAGCATTAGAGTTTGTGATGCCTGCTCTAGACTTTGTATTTTCTCTCTCTCACCTCACACCAGAAGTTGCCTGGACCATTCCCTGGCCTCCATCTACCCCCAGACTGTCCCTTTATCATTCTTTTTCCTCCTTCAAACAAATCTCCAGAGAGTACCCAATTCCAGGAAGAACTGTGCAGTGGGAGTGGGGCAGAAAGGAGGGGTTTACCCAGAATGACTGGCTAGCCCTCTAGCTCCTTTGGGCAGCTGCCTCCAGAGCACAAGGGAAGCTCTTCTGACCCCTGAAATGCTTCCCACTGGCTCAGCTTGTGCCCGATGTGCACAGAACACAAAGTTCACTCCCCAGGGAGACAACAGGCCTGCCTGGAGTTCACTGTGGGAACTGGAAGAGATCACTCTCCCTTCTGGGCCTCAGTTTTCCCTTCTACACAGCGAAGGAAAGGAAATAGTAGGGGGATGCTGGGTAAGAGAGTGGCCCAAGCTGAGTTCCTGGGTGAGACATGAATAATCTTGAACCTAATCTGGAACACATGGTTGTGTTCCACTAAAACTTCATCGACAAAAAAAAAGAGGTGGTGCAGGAGAAATAGAAATTTCATGGCCAGGATTCACTGTGTTCACAACCTTGTGGTCCTGTGATTCTACGGGTAATACATGGCCCCTCCACCCCATCACCAGGATGGCCAAGGGGGAGGGGAGGGGAGAGGTGGTACCCAAGGGCTAAGCAGGAGGGGGAAACAGTCCACACCCTACCCTCCTCTCCATCTTCTCAGGCCACAATCTTCTGACCGTGGTGCACACTGGTTCTTGATTCTCTTTCTCTCCAGGTATTGACCAGCTTTGTCTTCCCATGCCTCAAAGTGGCACATATTGGATATCCACCAGGACAGAAAAGATGCTGTGAAATGCTAAGGCTGCTCTAAGTTTGTGTGCATGTCTGGGGGTGGCGGAGTCCATGTAGGGCAGGGTGGGATGGCCACGGTAGGCTCAGGGTCTGAAAGTGACTCAGTCAACAGCCCATCCCAGGGTTCTCAGTTGTGCAGAGGAATCCAGCTGCAGGGAAGCCAGGTGGCAGTAGCAATACAGTGGGGGAGTCAAACACATGAACTATTATAATAAAACCTGACAAATGATGGAAGAGAAGCCTGCATCAGTCACCTTGGAAACACAGAGGTAATGGTCTGTCTGCCCACTTATATATGCGTCCGCCTTGTTCCAAAACTGATTTGAAGAGGCCAGCAAAACTCAAGACAGAAAAAAAAAGTGGAAATTAAGTAAACAAGGCAAGAAAAATAACGTAGGAAGAACAAGGGGAAAGTTACACCCAAATTACCTGCCAAGAGTTCCACACTCTTGCTAGAATCAAGCCATGTATTTGCCTCTGAGCTTCCTAGCAGCCAATGCAAAAGGAGAAACCCTCAAAGTTGTGCAGGCCTAAAGCACGGGAATAACTCTGGAGTTATATAAGCAACCGTGATGCTGGGACCTCAGAGAATTTTCTCTCAGGGTAGTTCTCAAGGAGAGTCCCTAAATCTAGGGGAGAATATATGAGAACTTTATATACAATATTTTCAAATTTCCCATACATCTATAATTATTCCAAAATTAAAAGTTTATTTAAAAAGAAAGGCCACAGGTAGACCCCAACTGTTGCTGCCAATTCCCTCCATCCTACAGGCCAACTTTGATGGGAGGTGGTGCTATTCCTGCTTGTACCTCCAGGGGCAGCACACACATCCACGCAGTACCTGACACATAGTCGGTTCTCTATAAAATGTCTGCTGAAGTCATACTTGAGTGGTAAAAATGGGCATTCGAGGGGCACCTAGAAGCAATCGTCTGTAACATATGGATCCTGAAATGAGGGAGTACCCAACAGATGATCCTGGGTGTTTAAGGGGCATTTTTAGTACATCAGTAGGCACCAGGAATTTAAAATTTTTTGGTCTATGTTTATTGGTTTCTGTCAGTGTCACGTCCCTGGGCAGTAACAAAGTCACAGAATAGAATTTAGAGGGGGACTACCAGAACCTGACAAGATTTGGGAGAACCACCATTTTGAATAAGAGAGTGGACTTCAGCTGGATCTTTTTTCTTCTCTTTTTCAAAACTGTGAACTTTAAAGTGACACAGTAACTTTTTTTTTCAGTACATAGATGCCCACGGCCAGAACATTACCCAGGACACCTGACCTTAAGGCCGCAAGGAAAACAAGACAGTGGGAAGGAAACTGGAGGCCGTGGGAAAGACGTTATGCTCTATTCTGAATTTTGTAACATACTGACTGCCTTATTTTAGTCTCTCGAAATCTTATTACATTCAAAATCTCTTGTTGATCTCTAGAACAATTCAACGAACTACAGTCTAAGTCTGGGACTGTGCCTCACAATAAATGGCAGGATTCTTAATCAGAACGATTCCTAGAATGAAGATGCAATCATTTTATAAAAACGCTGCAGTGTACTGTTTAGTTATATCTTTATAATAGGAATATGTTTACCTGAGATTTCCAGAGTCTCCCACTCACCCCCTGCAAAAAAAAAAAAAAGACCCTAGATAATGGAATAACAAAGGTCTCAATCACAATACACCACGGATGCATCAATAGAACAGCAAACTTTTCAGGGCAGAGGTATTGAGCTCTGCCCACAGAGATCAGGGAAGCCTTCCCAGAGGAGGTGACTTTGAGTTGAGTCTTCAGGGATCAGTAGGAAGGTGCCAATCCGACAAGAGTCAGTGAGTGGAGGACTTCCAGGCCAATGGAAAGACAGAGCCAGGGCACCAGATACCTTCCATTTGCCCATTAAATGCTCCCTCTCCCCACTGCTCTGGGCCCCTTGGCTGTACTGAGTTTGGCCAAGGAGATGCTGAAAATGCTAGAGCACTATTCCCTTCTCAGCCAGGACTGACCTACTGCCTGAACTTTGCACAGTATCCTCATACGGCCAAGAGAGTGCAGCTATCTGTGTCATCTCATTAAGGGCTCTAATTCCATCATAAGGCCTCTCCCCTTGTGACCTAACTACCTCTCAAAGACCCCCCCTCCTTACATCACACCAGGGATTAGACTTCAACACATGACTTGGCGAGGGCAGGAGGGAGGAAACGCAAACATTAGTCCATAGCAGGGAGTTATACACAAAGAGCGCCCTCCAGCCTACTTGCCAAAGCTCTTCCTTTTGCCAGGCTCAAGCCCAAAATCTCATCCTCACCCCACGGCCGGGTGGAGGGGAGAGGGACACAGCTGCCTGTGTGAGTTCCAATCACGGGTCTGAATAGGTCGTTTCTTGTGTCAGGCATTTCCCCAGAAAGGGCTGGGATGTCTGTCCAGCACAGGAAAGTCAGAACAGGGCAGTCACAAAGCCGGAGCCTGTGGTCCCGGAGCAGCTGCCCAGGAGCACCAGGGCTCCCTCTCCTGGGCCCTCACCCTCTCCTGACCCTGGTCTGGTGGCATCTTCCCAGATACTGCCAGGGAAAGAGTCAAAGACCAGGATAAAAGTGTTCAGACTTCCGTGCACTTCAGAACTCAGGGACTGCTAACAATACAGGCACCAAGACAGCTAACAAGTTCCCCTGGGGGCTGAGGCACACCGGAGTTTGAGCCCACTGGACCAGGGAATCCTGAGATGGGATAAAAGAAGGTATTTATAATGGTTATGACTGTTACTAAATCATTGAAGAATTTTTTAGCAAGTGTTTATAACAGTCAAGTAATGAAAAGTAAGTACCAACAATGATAATATCACAGTCCTTGTACCTCCCTGTACCAAGTTCATTACATGCATTAAAACACACCTTTATATTAACATAATGTGGTGTCTACCTATAGTGGAATAGTGTTCAGCCTTAAAAGTATTCAGCATGTTGACCCACGCTACAATATGGATGAACCTTGAAGACCTTATGCTAAGTGAAATAAGTGAGACACAAAAGGGCAAACACGGTATGATTCCACTTTTGTGAGGTTCCTAGAGCAGTCAGATTCACGGGGACAGAAAGTCAAACGGTGGTTCCCAGGAGCTGGAGGGAGGGGGAATGGAGAGTTGGTGTTTCATGGGTATGGAGTTTCAGCTGGGGAAGATGGTCACTCAACAATGTGAATGGACTTAATGCCACTGAACCATACACTTAAAAATGTTAAAGCGGTGAATTTTGTGTTAGGTATATTTTAGCTCCACAACAACAAAACGCCCATACTGTAAAGCCAAGCTAGATGAACCATGAACTTGAGAGTCAGACAGGTCTGGGCGTGAAGCCCAGCTGTCTGAGGGATCTCTGGCAAATACACCTTCATCTGTCTGAACTTCTACGCTCTCTTCTGTGAGATGGGGGAGGGCAAGAACTAACTTCTCAGGGTGTTTACAAAGCAGTCATTTCAGATGTCTCCTTAAGTCATGGTTCCACAACCCTGTGAGGTGGGTGGGTATCATTGCCTCATTTTGCTGGAGAGGAAATTGAGACTCAGAGAGGTAGTGTGATGGGTACTAGGTCACACAGCTGGGGAGAGACTGGTAGGGTTCCAAATATAAGCATGAGTTCAAAACTGGGTGCTGTGTTCCATGCACTGTGATCCTCCAGATGCCCCTTGATGCACACGCAGAATCTCACCTCGGGTCTGAAGACTTGGAGCATGAAAACCCAGGTGCCCGATTTAGGGCCTACTCTTCAGGTTCTGATATAAAATGTATTGTTTTTGAGGCCATTACCCAACATCTCTCAGTTTATGGGCCTCTTTTATATTTACAAGTCCTATGAATGTGCATTGAAATAGACCAAAAAATGTGTCTCTAGAATCTTACGTGCTTGAAAATCAAAGCAGGATACACTGGTGAAGGGAGAAGTTGTTTCCAAAAGCTGAAGTCTAAATTATGGGAATCAAGTCGAAATCTCAGTTCTGGGAGTAAAGTTCAAAATACAGAGAACCAGACAAGATAACAGGTATCACAGCCAAGAGAAAGGAATGGGGCTTCAGCAGGAGAAAAAAACAAACTGAATAGAATTCTCTGTCTGAGACCAGGACTCAGATTTTCCCTGCCTGCCTCCCTGCCAAGAGCACCACCACCTAGAGCCACAGAGCCTATGCACAAGTCCAGGTGTGCCCTCTGCACAGTCAATAATATGAACCGCACCCCCTTAAGTTATGGCAGCCCTCTCTGCCTCCAAGTTAGGAGGATTTCTGAGGATATCAAATGTTGTGGCGATTCAAGGAGGATGGTGAAGGAAGATGTGGGAAATGTCCTAAGTTTCTTAGAACTTAGAGCCCAGATTTTAGTAGGTGAAAGGTTTACCAGCAGCCTGTATGGAACCCACTGTGTGCTGCCGCCATGCTAGGCTTTCACCCATTGTGCCTCATTTGGTCCTCAGCATCTGCCATTTTAATGATAGGAGGCTCAGAGAGGTTCTGCAACTTTCCATTGGTCACACAGATAGTTAGTGGTAAAGTTGGAATTGAAAGCCAGAACAGTAATCCCACATCAGCCCCTCACTATCCAGCTGCACCTGGGACACTCTGAACCGGCCTGGACATGGATTTGTGTAGGCAAAACTGGGCTGAAAGAACCATTGGGCACAGATGCAGAGAGGAAATTAAGCCACAGAAAGGCAACCTGAAGGGTTTAGGGATAAACAGGGTGAGGAAGAGACCCAGTACCTCTAAGTCTTGGGGGTTGGGGTACAGAAGTCAGGGGCGACTGTTTATCAGCTTCAGTAAAAACTGCAGTGGGGCAGAGCTGCCTCCTTCTGTCCCCACTTCCCTGAGCCTCTGCCCTTCCAGCTCTCACTGACGGATGCCCAGGCTGTCCCCTGGGTCCTGCTCATTCTGGAGATGATTCTGCTGAGCAAAGCTCTGAATGTGGGTCAGGAAGCTTGTCTCAGGCATTTGGATCCCAAAGTAGCCTGAGCTCGGCACTACCCTGGGAAACAGGGGTCTGAGTTCCAATCCTGCCTTGGCCGCTGTGGGCCTGACTTGGGCCATGTGTCTCCCCTTTCTGAGACTCAGTTTCCTTCCATACAATGCAGGAACGTTAACTTAGATGGTATTTCTAAGCGTTTGCCATTTCTCTAATATTCTTCGGTTCTAGAATTTGTCTTTGCTTCAGTCAGAAAGGATAGTGGGAAGCCTTCTGCAGGGGGCGGCCTTGTCTTGCAGGTTCCCTTGGTTTGGGTGGCTCGGCTAGGTCCCACCTTCTCCCCTAGCCCCAAGCACCCGGACTCAGGCCTACTTAGCTGACTGACATGGGGAGGACAGGAGGGGAGCAGAATCATCTCGCCTCCCTCTATCCCAACACCTCCCTACCTTTCTGAATTTTTAAAAAGTGCTTCACTCAGAATTCATCAAAGATTCATCAGGCCTGGGACTGGCCCAGGCATTTGCCTGAGGGGCCAAGTGGAGGTGAAATGAGGGAGGAGGCCAGGAGGCCCGCCAGCTAGGCAGCCTGCCGGAGGAGGCTTGATCTCAGCTCTGGAAGACCTCCGTCCAGCAGTCCGAGCCTCACCTTCCCCAAAGTGGGAGTACAGCCTGTGTGCCCTCCTATTTCACGGGAGGCGGGGAGGATCACTGAGGCAGTGGGTGGGGCCCCACTCTCTCCGGGACAGGGACTAGGAAGGCCTTTGAGAGCTCCTGGGATGGTCCCGTGTTCCAGACTGGGCAGATGCAGGAGAGAGGGCAGCAGGCCAGGCTCTCTACTCCTTCCCTTATCTGTCTTGTATATTTGGCTTCTGTTTAGAAAAAAAAGGCGGGGGTGGTCACCATCAAGTTTTTTAAAGTTTGCAAAGCATTGACCAGTCTTCCCCTTCATTTTACAGAAGAGGAGACTGGGTGACTTGCCCAGTCGGTGATAGAGCTGGGACTAGAGCCCAGGGTCCTGCCTCCCAGACCGGAAGCCTTCCCTCTTCTTTACTAGCCTCACCTTGCCAGTGCCTCTGTACGGGTGTGGCCCTGGTCTCCCAAACCAGATGTGAACTTGCAGGGAGCAGGCAGCTTGCTGACCACGGGAGGACATTCCCTGGGTCAGCGTGACTGGGTTGGGTGGATCTTCATCTGACACGCATGATGAAGGGCCTGGACTGGGTAAGCCTTCTAAGTGTCCCTGGCATGAATTCTTTCTGTGGGAAAAAGTGAAGTCCCTGAAGCCCCAAATGATACTCGGAGTTCAGCCCCCCGAGCACTGGGTTATCTGGGCTCGCTCTCTAGTTTCCAGGAGCGGAAGCGGAAACCCAAAGCCGTCATGGGTCCCACTGGCACCAGTCCTCCCACTGGGGCCGGGCAGGTGCCCCTCTGCCGCGTCACTCCCCTCCCCAGGGCCTCGTCCTCCTTCAGAGTGCCCATCAGCTCCTGCTGACACCTTACCCTCTAGAAGGTGTAACAAGGCCAGAAATGAGAGCGGACCCTCCCTGGGGGTCTTCAGCCCTCCTATCAGAGAGGCTTGGCCAGATCTCAACACCCGAACACCCACCGAGGGCCTAGTGAGACAATAAACCATGATAATCATGTTTTTAATAATCGCCTGGAGTTTGTTTAGCATACAATCACGGCCAGCAATAAATCCAATTTAAAAGCCCAATTGGGAGGCCTAAGTTAAGCTGCCTTGTTGGAAAAGGAACAGCTGAGGGAGAAGGCAGGGAGGAAGGAAGGGTGGGGCCAGGAGAAGGGGAGGAAGCTTCCTTCAAGGCTAGGATGCCCTCCGGAGGGGCTGGGAGGTGGCCGCAAGGAAACGGGCAGGTCCTGGCCTGGCCCCAGCATCAACCTCAGCCTTAGTGCACGTCTTGCTTCTTTAACCCCAGAGGGTTTCTTCAGTGGTCCAGGCAGAGAAAATATCTAAGTTCCCACACCTCAGAGCCGGACAAGAGACAGTATCCATTCGCCTGCTGCAGGCACACAAGCAGGGACCTTACCTGTCCTGTTCAGTTGTGTATCCCCAGCCCATGGCATCTAATATGTGATC
The DNA here is from genome assembly GCA_032199065.1 of Smutsia gigantea. Taxonomy (NCBI): domain Eukaryota; kingdom Metazoa; phylum Chordata; class Mammalia; order Pholidota; family Manidae; genus Smutsia; species Smutsia gigantea. The sequence continues at coordinate 13,567 of JAVSCE010006341.1, read as the reverse complement.
AGCCAACATTTTTTAAACGAATGAATGAATGAACATGAATGAATGCTTCCACATTCATTCATTCTTCAGCTTTTCTCCTCCTTAAATATCTGTTGAGCACCTATGCAGGACCTGGGAACAGAAATGAATAAGGTCCCTGCCAAAGAGACAATAAACAGATAGATGATTCCCGTCGGTGATGCTTGCTGCAAGAGCGCACCCAAAGGGACTTGGCCAGACCAGGGTGAAGGGCAGGATTAACTAGGGCTTCCAGGAGGAGGTTTCTTGAAGCTGCGTCTGGAAGGCAAGTGTTAAGGGTAAGGTTGCTGGGGGGCGGTGCCAAGGTTAGGGGATGATACTGACCTAGTGTTCCAGACAAAGGGAACAGCATGGGCAAAGGAGGGGAAGCAAGAGGCTATGGCAGACTTGGGGGACTGAGGAAAGCTCAGGGAGACTGGAGAATAGAATCTGGGCTGGGAGATGAGGAGGGAGGGAGGGCTGAGGGCGGTTGTTGGCAGGGTCCAGGTCCTGAAGCGTTGTGAACGCATGCTAAAGAGTTTGGACTTTATCCCAAGGTCAAAGGGAAGTTATTGAAGGGCTTTAAGCCAGGGGATGACATGACCAGAACTGCAGTTTGGAGGGATCACTCTGGTTGAAGTGTGGAGACTGGATTAGAGGTGAGGGAGCCCAGGGCCAGGCAGACCCGTTAGGAGGCTGCTGCAGTGATCCTGGCCAGGGAGAGTGACATCCGGACTAGGCAGGAGCAGGGAGATGGAGGGTCCTGGCATATCCTCTGGGGAGAGTCAGGGCAGGAGGGCAAAGGGCCATGGCAACAGAATGCAGGGGTGAGGCACAGGGGGGACTCCCAGGTATTTGGGTGGGTGGGCAGATTGTAGCAGCACTGCAGGCAGACAGGAGGCAGCGTGCCTACAGAGACACCAGCTCTCTCAGGGACAAAGTAGCCACGGGTCCCAGTGCCTCCAACCTCTAAAGGGAAGAGAGCTGGGACACAGCTGAGCCACCCAGACCAAGAGAGCCCTCAACATAAGGCCACCGTCGTGGGCAAACCTTCACACTGACTCCGTGACTGAAGCAGAGGCAAATTCCAGAAGCTTAGGGCCACTTGCCACAGTACCTGCAACTTCAAAAGGAGGATGTGCTTCTGCAAGTCTGCCTTAAGTCTATCCTGCTGCAATGATTTGCCATGTGCCTCCCTGGGAGGCAAAGTCATGAATCCTATGGTGTCCAAACTGGAGTGGGTGCCTTCCAGATCAAGATCTAGATCCACATCTGGATCGACCCCTTCATTTGACAGTCTTAGAAACTGAGGTCCAGGAAAGCTGGTGACTTGTCCAAAGTCACCCAGCAGAGCCAAGAACAGAGTCCAGGCTCTGAGTCCTGACTCTAAGCAGAAATGTTTTACAGTGTTTCTCCTCTTGCTGTGCAACTTCCTGACCCTCTCTGAGCCTCAGTTTCCTCAGCTATACGAAGAGAACCAGATGGGTTGGAGGTATGACTTGAATAAGAACACACGTGGGACAAGGGAATGGCCTTTTGAGCTATAAAGCACCACAGTTAGATAGCAGCTTTGTCTTTTCACCATTACTTTAACAAATATTTATCTTGTCGCTGCTAAATTCTAGATTGCCTCTATACGCCACAGGGGATGCAGAGGCGAAAAAGACAAGGGCCACAAGTGGGAACTGCCCTCTCCACTGGCTCTGGGCTCTAGGGACTGGTGCATTTCAGCAGATGGGTCCTTCCTGCAAGGGTCCCCCTTGCTGCCCCAGCCTCATTCACACTCCCTCCAGGACCCTGAGATGGTAACCAGATCCATCATCCCAGGGAGGGACAGCTCACAGGCCATACAACATTCATCCAACAATCCTTTATTATATGCCGGGCATCATGCCAAGGGCTGGGCTCTGTGTCCTCAGGGAACTTACCGTCTGATAGGCCTGAGGTGCACGGGGTCCCATCTGCAAATAAATCATGCTTCCCATCACAATGAGGAGAAAAAGCCCAATACTTCCCTGGTCTCAGGGCCCTGTTGGCCATACTGACCACAGGTGCCAGCACTGCTGCTCACTCACGCCACTCCAGACACACACACACACTCCCCTTTTCTTCAAGCATGTGCCAAGAATGGTCCCACTGCAAGGCCTTTGCACTTGCCGTTCCCTCTGCTTGGAATGCTTCTCCCCAAATACTTGCATGGTTCACTTCCTCCTTCATTCAAGTCTCTGCACAAATGGCCCCCCTCAGAGAGGACTTCCCTGATGAGCCTACCGAAAAGAACAATCCCTGATCCTTCCCCATTCTCTTACCCTGTCTTAGATTTCTTCAAAGCTCTTATCATGGCCTTCTTTTTATATTATTCAGACTAGATTTTTATTTGTTTATTTGTTTACTATTTGTTTCTCTCGGTGGAATATGGGCTACATGAGGTTAGAGTCTTGGTTTTTCTCACTGCTCCATCTCAGTGCCTAGAACAGAGCTCCGTAAATATTGAATGAATGAATGAATGAAATCCTTGAGGCCTTTGTGCCATAAGAGAAACACCTACTACATTTCCCTATTTCTTAAAGGCGCTTCTCAAAAACATATGCACAATTCTGAAATGTAGATATACATTTAAAGCAAAGTTTATTTTCCCCCCCAAGCTATTATTAAATCGATGCTGCATCTCACAATCGATGGCATCTTACAATTGAGGAAATGTACAAGAACCCAGAGAGCAGGGATTTATCCTCCCCAAGGAGACTTGGTGGAAACTTCCCCAGGCAGAGCATATTCAGCAGAGCTTTGAGGAATGAGTGAGCATTTTCTGCAGTGAGAAAGGGCATTCCAGGCAGAGGAAACAGCATGTGCAAAGGCACAGAGGTCTGGAACAGTATTTGTCCATTGCAAGGGCCCCACAGTTTGCTCTGCCTGGAGAGGAAGATTTGGGAGATGAGACTGGGAGGCCATTTAGAAAGGACCTCAATTGCTCCTCTTTGTTCCTGGAGGCAGACAATAGCCACAGAGGAGTCTGAACTTACCTCCTGCCTCTCATGAACCCCGTATCAAACCACACAGAAAAGCCTCATGGATTTAGCAGGACAGGATGAATCCAAAAGCCAAACATCACCAAGAAAAAATTTATTTCTCCGAAATTACAGGTTATTTGCTACCAGGGCCTGCTTCCACTTGGCCTTCAAAGGCTGAGCCTATGGGGCATGGTACTCCCTCTAGCATCCTAGGAAGCCTGGGAGATAGCGGCAAATGCCATCCCCTGCCTATCCAGCATGGACATCTTGCCTCAGACAGATTGGCTTCTTCCCTCCTGCTCTGGAAAGGGAGGACTAGCCTTCCCCAGGTGGGAGAAGATGAAGGTCCAGGTTCCCTCTTAACAATACCGTGTGCCAGGCACTGTGCCAAACACATCACATCTGTTATCTTCTCTTGTGACGTAACATAATTATTCCCATTTTACAGAAGAGGAAACTGAGGCTACCATTCCAGCACCTGCAAATGCATGGCCTGTGATGGATACTTACTAAACATTTCATTTTTCCATAAACCTTAATTGAGCATCTACTTTCTACAACGCCCTCTGCCAGGTCCTAGTCTTAAATAAGTTCGATACACGTCCTGTTCATGCCGGTGCCTCTGCACAGAGTTCTTCACCAACTGAAAAACTCCACAGATGTTTCAAGATGCTCCTCGGATGCAGCTTCTGTGAGCACTCCGAATGGGGCTTATCACACCCTCCTCTGCTCTCCTCCCACCCAGCAGGACCCTCTGCACAGCATGCGGGGTCCCCCTCTAGCTTCCCTTTCTTCTAGGGCGGAGACTAGGCCTAGCACACCACCCGGCACACAGTAGGTCTTCCAAACACATTGGTTAAATGTGAATGAATGGATGAAAACAGCCCAGTGATTTAAAAAACAAAACAGAACACCTTAGTCCTAACAGAGCTGAATCAAAAGAGGAAAACATTCAGAGCTGACATGGGAGTCAGGGAAGGCCAGCCTCTGCCTCATTCCAAGCCATGGGGCCCTCAGAGCAAGCAGGGAGGAGTTTGAGGTGTCCTCCAGCCGGGGGCAGAAGGTCCAGCCGGATGCAGGGATGTAAAGGGGTTGGGGGCGTGAAGCACTTGCCCAGGAGAAGACAGGCGATGGGGACAGGCAGGCAGGCTTGTCCCCACAGCGACCATGCCTGGGGAAGGGGCTGGAGCACTCATTTAATGGATGGAGCTGACACACCACAGCCCTTCACCAACAGAAGAGAAGTAATCGTTGGGTTTGCAGTTAATTTGTTCTTTTAATGGACCCATCTTGTTATCGGTTATTAAAATGGGCTTTCCCCATTAGCTGCTGGAGTCCACAGAGGCAGCTGGTTACCCAGACCCTCTGCCTTAACAGGAAACAAATTGGCTGGCGCATATGTGTTGAGGCATTGGAGGGCACAGGGGGCTGTTAACTTGCCAACACACACCGGCTCAGGGGCACCCGAACCCTGTCGACAAGCACAATGAAGCTCACACAGGGTATTTTGAACACAGAGCATTAGGAATCTCACCAGTGGATGAAAAAGGAATCAGTGATTCCTATACGCACAAAAAGGCAGAGCTGAAAAGGGCCTTAGAGACCACTGAGCTTACAGCCCCTCTTTTGATAAAGGGAAGAGCTCAGAGAAGGGAAGCAACTTTCCTGAGGCCTCCCAGCATGTTCACACCAGAGCTAGGCCAAGAACTCAGGTCTCCCAGTGCCTAATTTCAGTGTCCTCCCAAAATATGAGTGATTCAGGATGATGCAGTTCCTTCTGGGCTGGGGTTCCCAACAGTTCCCAAGGCCCCCTTCTTGCTCATTTTCCACTCCACCAAACTGTCTCCTAAACACAAACATAATTATGGCATCACAGCTCAGCTCACAACAGTTATAATACTTACACTCCCTGGCATGTTTGAGGCACTTTACAGTTTACAAACTGCTATATCTCATTAACTCTCCATCTCAAAGGTATGCAAAGCTGGTATTATTTTAATCCCCATTTTCCAGATAAGGAAGCCAAGACTCAGAGACGGTAAGGGATTTGTCCAAGCTCACAGCTTGGAAAGATAAGGCCAGGATTCAAAGCCTGGACTTGCAAATCCAAATCCCAGCGTCCCCCAGGGCCGATCTGTGATTGCTGCACGCAGAAACCAAGGTTCTTTCTCTTAAAACTGCTCTCCGAAACACAAGCATGCAGGAGCACATATGCACCCATCACCCCAGCACACGTGCCTGAACGAATGAGCGAGGCTGGTGTGTGCCCACTGGCAGACGGCCTCCCCGCTACTCAATTCCTTCCCCCAGCCAAGGCTGCCCCAAATCGGCCCACACTCTCGGGCACTTAATAAGCAAAAACATCAAGTCAATCAATAAGCTCAGCTGTTGACAACAAGCGAGAGCTGAGCACCCCTAAGAGCTAATAATGCTTTGAGCTATAAACATGGCCATTAGCTGGGCTCCTGCCCTGCCAGGCAGGCTCTGCTGCTTTGGACAGCCGCATCTGCGCCTGCAGCCAAAGGCTATGGCATTTTCAGGTTGGCAGAACCCACTCAGCCTGCCCAGGCTGCGCTGTTACTGCCACCCCTGCCCTGACTTCCCCAGGCCAGCCCGGCTGCCATGCTGACAAGACCCTAACTGGATCCCACCGGAACACATGGGGACCCCAGGTCACCTCCAGGACACCTAACTTTGAAGTCCATGCGGTCTCACAGCCACACAGCAGCACCCTTGGAGACCTGCCGAGGGAAGACGTTACACCCAGCCCTCAAGACCCTCTTCAAAGGGGATGCCAGCCTCCCGGCTCAGCCATTTACTAGCTGTGGGACCTTGGGGAAGTTACTAACCTCTCTATGGCTTTGCTGCCTCCTCCATAAAATGGGAATGACCACCACCTCCCAATGTGATTGTGAGGCTTAAATGTGACCACCATGCCTAGCAGAGTGCCCAGCACATGAAAGATGCCTGAGAATCAAGGCAGGAGGAAAGGGGTCCAGGGAGCCCCCTCAGAGCGGGGGAGAAGACAGCATGATCGGGAGGAGGAACGCGAGCCCAGTGACACACCTTGAAGTCAGACCTGGACAGGTAGCAAGCGGAGGCTCTCCCTGTTTCCAGCTGTTTCTGTAGATGATGTCTGACCTTCAGATCCTGTTCGGCCAGGGCAGGTGGGAGAGGTGAGGGCCCAGCAGACCTGGATGGCACATGGACACAGTGCCCTGCCCCAGTGCCAGCCCTGGACTGAAGAGGGCACTGAGGTCCCATGATGGGTCCTAAATTGGGCACAAAATGATACCAGTCTCTCCTTTTAAATGAATCTCAGCCATGGCAGGGAGTTGCAGTATCTGAGGGTCGCCCTTAATTACAGAATCAGGAGGCATGTATTCCCCCAACTTCCCAAAGGAAAATAATACGGCTTCTTTTTAAGTGGATTATTTGAAAGTAATGTCAAAACAAAAGCTTTTCCCCTCTCTGGAGATCTTTTAGCATTTTTGACTTTCCAGTGGCTTCTGCTATCTGCCTGCCTGCCTCTGTGTGTGTGTGTATGTGTATGTGTGTGTGTGTGTTCCTCTCTGTCCAGTGTCCTGTCTCTCTCTGTTCCTCTTTTTCTCTCTTTTATCTCTCAGAGATACAGAGATAGTCTATGTGCACACATGTACGAATAGCCACATTATTTCTCCTACTACTGACTTCTCAGCCAGCTCAGAATTCCTGAAAACTTTTGGATAAGAGTTTCCACCAACATCCCAAGATTGAGAGGGGAAAGGGCCTTGGAGGTGTGATGGTTCAGAACCAAGGACAGAGCTCCCTGTTGGCTGCCTCCGGGGTCCTGGATCAAGGTAAGCAGGATGAAAAGAGGCTGAGCGGTATGGGAAGAAGCTTCCGGAGCTGAAGTGGGTGGACGAGGAGGAGCCCGAATCCGTGGGAATGTGTGGGGCTGAGAACAGAGTGAGGATAAAAGGATAGTGAGGTGAAGGGCAGACGTATGAAAGGCAGTGGTAGTGAGTGTAAAGGGGTGAGGCTGTGAGTTCAGGTGTACCTGAGCACAAGGATGAGGTGAGCAGAAATGTGTTGCCCGTGAGACACTGGAAAAGTGTGTCTCTGCATTCGGGTGGATGTGAAGGCAGGAGGTATGACGGATGAGCAAATGGGTGCAACCCTGGATTAGAACTGGGTTGCTTTCAGCCTTCCTGTTTCCCTCCTCATTTTCTCCTGGGAGGCAGCAGGGGCCATGGGGCTAAGCCCCAGAGAGGGTTGGAGTGGAAGGTGAGCTGAGGTCATGCTCAGGACTAAGCTCACACTCAGGGCTCTGCTTGTGGAGGAAAGGCAGGGAAAGGAAGCAGGCCATTCCACCAGGCTGGTGAATAAATATTTAGAGGACTGTTTCCACGTGTATAAAAACTCAGCCGGTCTGGTAGGCAGTGTTTGCAAAGGCTGAGAGGGGAGAGCTGGAACCAGGCCAGCCAGAAGCCTGTTTAAACCCTCTAACTCACAGCTTCCCCAACCCACGTTGCACCGGCCCTTCTGGCTCTCAGAGACACACAGGGCACTCAGCCCACTGGCACACACGCTAGTATACACCAGCACCCTGCATATGGGAAGCATGTGTGAGTGCATGCACACACACGGCATACTATATCACATATGCTACCAGACACCATTGTTCACGTATCATTACAAAAACATCCACAATGGTCATACACTCACACATAACACATTCACACACTTGGTTCACAAGGCATCACACCCACAAATGTACATATGACTTAAACACACCAATAAATCAAAGATTAAACAATGTCACAGGTAGACCAACAAATGCATGGTCTCTCACAGGGACCAAATTATACTTTAAATAGCATGTCACTTAGACTTACCTCTTAGAGATAGTCTGTGTGCACACATGTACAAATAAACACCTTATTTCTCCTACTACTGACTCTTCAGCCAGTTCAGAATTCCTGAAAACGTTTGGATAAGAGTTTCCACCAATGTCCCAAGATTGAGGGGGAAAAGGGCCTTGGAGGTGTGATGGTTCAGGGCCAAGGACAGAGCTTCATGCAAAAACCCATAGGCATCAACTCTTGTGGACTCACAGAGCTCACAATCAGCACAGTGCCATTCATTTATTAAGGGCCCAAGATAGGTTCTGCAGCACCGCATGCAATGATGACCACAGAACATGCAACTCAGCACCACCAAGGAGACTTTATACTGTAAGCATAAAATTTATCAGGTGGTGGTCAAAGCCTCACTCTGGAGTCAGAAGGCCTAGATTAGAGTCCCAGTTTTGCAATTTGCGAGCTGATTTTGCAGGTGGGGGAAGAGGGCATGTAAGAATTAAATGAGACGATGGACTAAGAATGAATGGTACCAAGCACTTGGTAAACCCTCAATAAACTATAATTATCACAGTTTCCATATATTTGCTGTCACCATTTCATAAGTATGGAAGTTGAGGCCCAAAGAGTGGAAGGGACTTGTCCAAAGCCATAAGAATGATCATAAAGATAACAGTGGTGTGGATGATGATGGTGCTATAAAATCAGACACTTACTTTGCACTTATGAAACTCAGGTGCTGTTTTATGTGTTTTTGTTATATATTCTCTCATTTAACCTTCATAACGACCACATGAGAGAGGCCCTATTACATCTCCACTTTACAGCTGAAGAAACTGAGGCACAAAAAGTTACACAGTGAGGGTAAAGCAGGAGGTAGGCTACAGATTTGTTGCAAAGTTAAGTAGGCCCTGCCCTGCCATTTTGGCCCACCTACTCCCCAGCCACCCTCTACATGAACTCCAGAACTCCTGAGTGATATTAGGGTTTCACCCTGTGATTACAACTTGCCCCAGCTGTAGGGGCTTTCCTCGCTGACTATTAAGACCTCTTCTCTGGTTTGCACTCTTTCCTGGGAATCTAGGCCTTACTCTTGGTCTAACTAGGGTGTGGGAAACACAGGGGGTACTGGAGATGAAACTGGATTCCACTCCCAGGTCTGTGACTCAAATAACCCACGGCCTGGCCAAGCTCCTTAGCCTCTAGGGTTCCCGGTCTGCCCATCTGTGAAATGGGAATAACTGTGCCTCCTCAGAGAGAGAGGGCCTATTCATAAGCGTGAATAGTCTTTGTAAACTATAGAACTATCTACAAACAATTATGGCAGCAGCAGGGAGCTGGGAAGCTCCCAGAAACCTGGGCGCTCAGATTCTGCACTCAGAGCAGCATCAAGATCACAGCTTTGGGGGGAATATCCACATACCATGAGGTCCTTCTAGAGAAGTGCTCAGGGAGTGATGGTCTCAGGGCCAGCAGGGAGACAGCCTTGGAAGCAAACTGGCCTACATGCCTTTTTATAGCAATGAGGAAAAGGTATGTCTCAGTCAGGATCAGCTACATTATACTGCAGTTGCAAATAACCCCCAAATCTCAGTGGCTGAAAACCAGCTCCTTCTTGCTCGCACTGAAATCCATCACCAGTCAAGAGGTGGCTCTGCTCCCAGCCATCACTGGGTCCCAGGCTGATGGAGCAACTAACGTCTTTCCCGTTGCCTGTCACTTTACCCTGGAGGGTCTCACTTTGGCAATTAAGTGCCTGGGCTGGAAATAACAGGTGTCAATTCTGGTCACAAGTCAGGAGTTAGAATGAACACAGCCCCACTTAAGGGGAACAGGCATTGCAATCCTCCTATAGAAAAGGATAGGTGGGGACAGCTGTAAATAACTGGATGGCACTACTAATGATGACCACAGAACAAAAGAATGAAGAAGCATCCATGACATGAGAGTGCACCGCGCCCGGCAGCCACAGCTCCTGGGAGGATGTAGCCTCTGTGGCAGGCATGCCCAGTCGGGTGGAACATTCCCTCCCAGTGTGAATTTCCAGAATGATATGGAGTATGGAGTCCCAGAAGCCTGGTTTTGACCACCTGGCTCTGCAACTCAATGCTGTGTGACTACGGGACTGTCATAGCCTCTCTGAGCCTCAATTTCCTAATCTGTAAAACAGGGTAAACTCTCTGCCAGAAAGGATGTCATGGAGAAAGCACCTATATTGTGCTGCTACCATGCATGGCACATAGAGAGCACTACATAAATGGGGACTGTCTCTCTCCCATGGGCTAAGGCACTGAAGAGACCCATCCTCTACCCGGGCCCCAGCCTTGGAGCCTGGCCATGATCCCTCCTTAGTCTTTCCCCCACTGTCTGCCTCCTGCTGTCATTGGGGCTCTGCAGTCTCATCACGCCTTGGAAAAAGGGAGGTGCTGGCTACCTAGCAGAGGGCAAGCTCAGTGGCTCATCTGCATGCTCCTTAATGAGGAGCTAAAAGTAGGGGCTGGAGGGTGAGAAAGACATGTCCCAACAGCACAGACACTGTCGTGCTGAGCATCCCTGTCCTCCACAGTGTGGCTGTCTCTGGCCCCAGAAGGACAGGCAGGCAGCCGTAGCTCTGGTAGCTAGAGAAGGGGGGACTGTCCTCCTCAAGCCTGCCCTTGCTCGGCCTCCTTAGCTTCTCGATTCTTTCTGCCCGAGCACATGCACGCACCCCACAGCTCCAGCTACCACCCATAAGTGTGCAGCTCCCAAATCTCTCACTGCTCCTGACCTGGTCCAGGCCCATAGGCCCCTTTCATCCTGGGCACTTCCATGTCCAAATCCACTGACAGCCCAAATTCAGCCTGCCAAACCTCACTCCCCTTCTCTCCCCAGTCCACCCCCACCTGGTCTTCCTTTCATATTCCCTATGTCAATGCAGGAATTTTTGAAGCCATTCACTTGTACAACCCAGCTTTAATGCTTCCTGCATGCCAGGCCCTGTGCCAGGAGCTGAGGATGCTGACATGAAAGCCTTGGTCTCACCCTTGGCGAGTTCTCAGCCTAAGGGGAAGGCAACAGGAACCAGGCACTGCCAGGCATTTGCAGGGGCATAGGAAACAAGAGGGAGTGATCGGCTTTGCTAGTGAGGCAGGGGGTGGTCAGGAAAACTTCCCAGAGGAGGCAATTTGAGGGATGAGTGCCCTGGGAATAGCTGGGAGGGGCCATTCCAGGCAAAGGACGCAGCAAGTGAAAAGCAGTTAAACAGCACGATGTGTTCAGAGAACACAGTCCTCTGTGGCTAAAGCATAAGGTCAAACCTGGAGGAAAGGAGTGAGGGAGGGAAATGAGGGTGCCAAACCAGCAGGGGACACGTGTTTCACGGTTGCTTTGTTGTGTCCCTCCTTCCAAAAATGGAGGTGTTCTTGGTAGGAAAACATGAGACAGGGTGTCTTGCCTGGGAGCTAGAGATCTTGGGAGCTCCCCTAGCAGAGCCCAGGTCCAACCGGGCCTCCCACCTGCAGCCTCTGCTTCCTTCTAGCTTCATGCTTCCTCTTACCTTGTGCTTGCCATGACCCCTTAAGGCTCTGGCCCTGCCTTGTTTTTCTGGACTCTTTCATGTACTCTAGGCCCCTGTAGCCTTGGTTTGCCTGCCCTCATGTTAGGCCCACCCCAGGTCCAGGCAGCGGAAACTTAGGGGGCCTGTGGCTGCCTCTTCAGCGGGGACTTTGCTGGGATGAGGTGGATGTGGGCTGGGGGTGGGTGGGAGTGACGTGAGCAGCCCAGCCTCCTTCAGGTCTAGTGATGAAGCAGCTCCACGGGGCCTTTGTGGAAGCGCTTGGACTCTATTCAGAGGAATGGGAAGCCACAGAGGGCTCTAAAGACGGAAGTGATAATGCTGGATTTCTGAATTAAACAGATGATTGGAAGAGGTGAGTGATGGCCCACTGAGCGCTTGGCCCTGTAGGGCCTGCTGGAACACCCAGTAGGGAGGCGACCTTGGCCCACCTGCCCCTAAGGCAGGGGCTTTGGGGCACAGAGAGCACTGATGGGAGCCAGTCATTGAGGAAGTCCATTTCCCAGACTCACAGGAGGTAGAGCTCACCCATTCCCACCTCTTCATGTACATAAGGAGCAAGGGTCTTGCTCGAGGTCATTGTGTGGATTGGTGTCCAAGCCCAGCTTGAGCCCAACCTCCAGTCCAGTGCTGCAGAGCTTCTGTGGCTGAGAGCTGAGAAGGGAGTCTTGCAGGAGGAAAGAAGCCATCTCCAATTCTCTGCAAGGGATTGGGGAGCCCCAGTAGGCCCCCACCCCAGCTCCCTTATGAACATAGGCTAAACCTGTAACCCCACTTCCACCATATCCGTTTTTCTGGGCTTTCTGTGCAAGGCAGAGGCAGCCAAACCAGCAATCCCACTGCAGCACGGAGGTAGAAAGCCCCAAGAAGAGTCCCAACATCCTTCCTGGTGTCCAAACAAAAGAATTCTGAAACCTGCAACTCAATGCTTGGAGACACACACACACAAACACACAAACACACAACACCCAGGAGCTGCCAAGGCTGCACTGGCCGTCTCTTCTTTAGGCAGTTGTACCTCTGAGGCAGGGCAGGGGCCCTGGGAGAGACCACCAGCAGAGCTGTAGCCACTTTATCCTGCTCTTCAACCAGGCTTTGGCCTCTTAAGTCTCCTCTGACACTTCCTCAGTCCCTTTCCTGCTTTCTGTCTCTGTCCCTATTTCTGGTATCTTCCTGGATCTTACTGAATCTTTTGGCTAGATATTCCTGGGTCTCTCTGGGTCCCTCTCTTGGTCTGTGTGTATCTGTCACCATGTCCTATCTTTTTCTATCTCCTCTATTTCCATAACTTTTTCTGTGACAACACCACGGACTAACAGACTAGAAAGAACCCTTAGATTTCATCAGGCCTAAAAGGTACTTGTGGAAATAAGGAGACTGGAGCCTGACAAAGAGAAGGGACATGCCCCTGGGCATACACCAAGGCTTGTACTTCAATGGCTAAAGCCTCCTTGGTTTATTAAAGCTAGAGCCAGTTCATGCTGATGGCAAGTGGAAGAGAAGAAGCAGGAGACAGGGAGGGATGGTGACTCCACAGCAGCAAGGTGGAGTAGGAAGAGCTTCGGGACAGTGGTCAAAAGCTCAGCCCTACTAATAGCTGGTCCATGAGCAGTTGTTTAATCTAGGGCTTGTCACTTACCATCATGGAGCCTCAGTTTCCTCTTCTATGAAATGGAGATAATCAGAGCAACCCCACCTGCTTCACAAGACTGATTAATTTATTAGACAATGGATATGGAACTGCTTTGGAATAAATTGTAAGGCATCAGGCAGGAATGGAGGGCAGGACAAGGACAATGACTGATGACTGGTGATGATGATGACTTTGGTGATGATAGTGATGATGGTGCTGATGGTGATGGTGGTGGTGGTGGTGGTGCTGGTGGTGGTGGTGGTGGTGCTGGTGGTGGTGGTGGTGATGGTGAGGATGATGGTGGTGATGGTGGTGGTGGTGGTGGTGGTGGTGGTGTTAATGGTGGTGGTGATGGTGGTGGTGGTGGTGGTGATGGTGGTGGTGGTGGTGGTGGTGGTGATGGTGGTGGTGGTGGTGGTGGTGGTGATGGTGGTGGTGGTGATGGTGGTGGTGATGGTGGTGGTGGTGATGGTGGTGGTGTTAATGGTGGTGGTGATGGTGGTGGTGGTGGTGGTGATGGTGGTGGTGGTGA